>OX596260.1:12633354-12750949 GCA_951394255.1 Polyploca ridens
AACTTTTTTGTATGGGAGCTGGCATAACCACCCGCCGCCATTTTGATTTTTTTTCAATGTGGCGGCGCACGGTGTAAGTGGTATATTTGGGTAGAGGACACTTATACAAACAAAAAATGTTAAGCAATATGGTGACCTAAAGTGTCACGTTTCCGAGATATTTGGAGGTAAAGATCGCCATATGAGAATAACGACAATCATTAAAAATAAACTTATTACGTGTTTATATGCATTAGATTGTATTCAAATAATAGTTCCCAGGTTGATTTAGCTTTTTATTAGAATATAGCAAAACAAATAACACGAAAAAACAATATTCATTAATTGGTTACCTACTAAACCGCATCGCTATATTCGCAATGAAACACAATGGTGTCAAGTAGCTCGGATCGTAGTGGTTAACTTGTTTTCTATGTCTCCGTTATTAAACAAAAATGACAATACTTGTCTTAAAATATAATGATACCGAGATTTTGGAATATCGATGTATAAATAATATGAGAAGAATGACAATAGTTTAAAGTTGATTAAGTACAATTTATGTTATTGTTTTCAAGCAATAAACTGTGGTCAAATAATTATTGCATCACGGTTTTAAAAATAAAATAATACACATAATAGAAACAAGCCGTGACCTCAAACCTTTAAATAAAAGGATTTTTTAAAATTACTTAGGTAGCAAACAAACATATATACGGCCCGCCTAAGCGGTAAGCGCACGGAGGAAAGAAAGAAGGCTTCATTCTTTCCTCCGTGGGTAAGCGGTTACCGTAGCCTATGGACGCTTGCAACACCAGGGGTATCTCTCGTGCATTGCCGACCCTACAGAAATCTCTTCACACCTTTTTTAAGGAACCCCACGCTGTACTCCGTTGGGAAAACCACGGCGGGAGCTCATTCCATAGTCTAAGCGTCCGCGGAAGAAAGCTCCTTTCAGACCGCATAGTTCGAAACTATTTTGGTTCCAATGTGTGAGGATGGACTCCCCGTCAATGGCGAGACTTGCGATGGTAGAAGGTAGCCGTGGGCATCAGGTTAAACAATTCTACAGAACACTGTCCGTTGTACAAGCGGTAGAACACACATAAGGAGGCAAAATCTCTCCTCAGATTGAGGGGCCCTAAGCCGCTTGTGAGCTGGGGACCGTCGACAATTCTAATAGCACGTCGCTGAACCGAGTCTAAAGGCCCAAACTGGTATCCAGGAAAGAGCAGTATTCCATATAAGGCCGGACTTGCGACTTGTTAAGTTGCAGCCTTTGCCCCGATGTTAAGTACTGCGTCGCTCTATTCAGCACTTCGAGTTTTTTGGATGCTAGCTTAACCTTGTCTTCTAGACGGCCTATTGACGTCGTTAGAAATGTCGATGCCGAGGATCCCGATGCTTTCACTGATGTTCGTGTTCTGGAATTGTGAAGTCACAGCAAATGGGGTTTTCTTAGCGGTGAACGCGCAGACTTGAGTCTTAGTGGGGTTGAAATGGACTAGGTTTAGTCGACCGTAATCGGAGACACTAGTTAGTGTGCTCTTGATTTCTACACAAGCCGTTCGCGGCTTTTCTCCACCACGAAATGGGGAATATTTGCAATGAGCGTCCTCTGTACAATGAATGCCGTCAATAGACAGCATTTCATTGATATGCAGCAGGAACAGTGTTTGGGACAGTACAGACCTTTGCGGGATGCCAGCATTTATGTCTCTCAGCTCGTATGCATCTGCTGGACAAAAATCGGCGACCCATTTGCATAGTCCCTCGGGAAACCCATATGCTGGTAACTTCGTTAGAAGACCCCAGTGGCAGACCCGATCGAACGCCTTCGCCACCTTGACTCTCGATGGCGAGTGACCACTCGGCTGGTGACCTTCTAGTGTATACATAGACACATCACATAGAGATACACCAGAAGGTCACAGCCAAGGGACTATGGTGGAAGCCATATTGTCGGTCACTCAACAAATCGTGATCCTCTAGGTATCTCAAGAGCTGCGTGTTGATCACTCTATGACATTGAAGAGAATGGGAGGTGATGGCAATAGGCCTGTAATTCATCGGGTCTGATCTATCGCCCTTTTTGGGCATTGTGTGCACGTGAGCAGTCTTTGACGAAGACGGGACTTTCATTTAGCTGGAAGTTTTATTAGGTAGGGTCGGGCCGGCCGCGGGACCGGGTTTTTTATTTATTTTCAACACACTCGCTCGTAAAGTAACATTTATTGCACCGCTTTTAGTATCTTAATGCAGCTTATTACCCATTTGTGCTTTTTACTTTACATTACCGCACAGTTTTATGAAGGTATAATCCCGATTATGATATGTTTGTACCTCCACTGCAAGTGATATGTCGTCGGGCGCCCAGGGAGCATTACTTAGCGATCTTTAGTTCCAATTGACTTGGTAACATGAGATTTTAGGACAAGTATTGTCATTTTTGTTTGTATAATAATGACAAGATGGAAAACAAGTCACGTTCCGAGCTACTTTGACAACATTGTGGTTCATAGCGAATATTACGATGCTGTTTAGTAGGAAAGTAATTAAAAATATTGTTTTTCGTGGTCCTAGTTTAACTCTACTAAAAAATTGATAAATCAACCTGGGAACTATTATTTGAATACAATCGAATGCATATAAACACGTAATAAGTTAATTTTTAATTATTGTCGTAATTCTCATATGGCGATCTTTACCTCCAAATATCTCGGAAACGTGACACTTTAGGCCACCATATTGATTAACATTTTTTGTTTGTATAAGTGTCCTCTACCCATATATACCAGTTTCATCGTGCGCCGCGACATTGAAAAAAAACTAAAATGGCGGCGGCTAGCTATGCCACAAAGGTTCTAACCCCTTTTTCATTTTATAATAAATAATCTTGTAATATAGTCGCGAGTCGCCGGCATGCCATAGAAATTCGCATTTTTATCCCGGGGTTCTAAAAATATTTTAAATGGCTCAAGTTGTTCCTTAGGCACCAAGGATCAAATATAACGTCATTCCAACGTCTCTAAAAATCTTTATTTTTTGTACAAATCTCGCCATGATCCTTTTTGCTTCAATGTGTATTGAATTAAAATCATAACCAACGTGTCACTCGCTGTAATGAGGGTATCTTTTCACTTGTGCTAATATTATTATAATTTTACTTTTTCGCAATCTGTGCGCTTCGCCTATTACCAAAGAAGTCGTGTAACTCTTACAAATATATCTTTTCCGTTACACGTTGTATGGATATATCTTTTCCATTACGCGTTATATGGATATATCCTTTCCGTTACACTTTGTAAGTATTATATGTAAGCAAGATAAGCTTATATACAGGGTGTTGTTTTGGTCGGCGACAAGCGACCCAGGAGCGGTAGTACAAACTATATATTCCCCAAAAATGGACTTAATTCCATTAAATACTGTAAATATGTTGAGAAATACCTTATTAAATTTGAAATAAAATTACCGCAAAGTATGGTTACTAGGCACGTGCACTGACTAGAGCTAGGCACAAGCGGCCATCGCCCCACCCCTTTACTCCCTCGCACTCCCGTTGAGTATTATGTCTACACTTTAGCTTATTCCATGATTTTCAAAATTTTAAATTTTTTATTTTTATTATTAAAAAAAAATAAAGTATTTTTTTTATATTTTTTTTAGCACCAGTATCTATTTTATTATCGACCCTGAGTCGCTCGTCGCTGACCAAAACAACGACCTGTATGATATACTGGGTGTTGTTTTGGTCGGCGACAAGCGACCCAGGAGCGGTAGTACAAAATATATATTCCCCAAAAAAGGACTTAATTTCATTAAATACTGTAAATATGTTGAGAAATATCTTATTCAATTTGAAATAAAATTACCGCAAAGTATAGTTACTAGGCACGTGCACAGACTAGAGCTAGGCGCAAGCCGCCATCGCCCCACCCCTTTACTCCCTCGTACTCCCGTTGAGTATTATTATTATGTCTACACTTTAGCTTATTACATGATTTTCAATTTTTTATTTTTTTTATTTTTATTATTAAAAAAAAATAAAGTATTTTTTTTATATTTTTTTTAGCACCAGTATCATTTGTATTATCGACCCTGAGTCGCTCGTCGCTGACCAAAACAACGACCTGTATAAGATTCTTGTACGTAAGTAATGTACTTTTAATCAAACTACTTTATTGTTAGGTGACGCAGGCAGGCGCAGATCCTAGCGAAGGGCAACAGCAACTCAGCTGGCGCCCCTTGCTCCTGCGTCAGACGACGTGGTTGAGGGCGAAGCAGGTTGCCATGTCATCAGTTAATGAAAGACTTTAAACGTTACTTCTACGTTCTACTGTGAAATCAACAAGACGTTATATTACTGTGACGTTACCTACTTACTGTAAGGAATTGTACTGTTTTTACAGTCCCCGCAAAAAATGTGTTAGGAATGAAGTTAGCTGCGATCTAGTAATGAGAAGCTCCTGTCATACGAGCTTCTGCTCGAAGGAGCTAATGTTTCCTCGGGAAAAGAAATATCTCTATCACATCAAACATATAAGGAGTCCCAAAACTTAACGTCAAGTGGGTAATCTGGCGAAAATATAGGCTACCAGCTCTCAGCATTCCATGTTCAAGTTTTAACAGCCATATTTTGAAAATATTTGTTTGATTTGTAACAGATTGATATCATGGTTATTAAGGATTAGGAACGTTGGTAAAAAAAAACACTGTAAAATTGGGAAACTCAGGATATGCTTACCTATTAAAAGGTTACTTTGAGACAACACTACTTCCTTGTGTACAAAGTCCATCCATAGCTTTTTGAAAGCCTGAGGATTAACATATACCACTTTTATATATGTTAATCTTATACTAATTCCGGGACAAGATTATATTGCTCGGGAACGCGGGTGAAACCTACAGGGCGAAAAGTAATCACAGTGCCCAAAGATATGCTCCAGACTCTAGAGCAATGATTCCCAAAGTGGTCCGGGTGGACCCCGAGGGGTCCACGGGAGACTCGACGGGGGTCTACGTTAGATCTAATCACTAGCATATTCCAAAAACTCCACCGAAACCAGAAAAGTTTGAAAGTGGTCTACGAGAAAAAAAAGTTTGGGTACCTCTTTAGGGTGTAGATTTTCAAAATATGGCTTTTATCACTACGTGAAAAAGATTTTCTTTTTCTTTTGCTTAACAGTGCTGCTATAGACTAGCCTTTCGCCGGTTTCCACATGACGTTGAGTTTTGTGACACCTGTAAAACATTCAAACCAACTCTCACAAATTTTTACATTTATATTATTAGTAGAAAAGCAAGAAATATAAAGAGTATTTTTCCATAAAAGCCAACGTATCTACAGCTAACTTCAGGCTTTTCAAAAATATTAACTCTACCTATCTTCTTTTACGTTACAATATTGTAAGGTAACGTACTGTTAGTATCGTCACGAAAGATTTGTATAAAGACTGCTCATCTCTATACGGATATAAATCTTGTTAAAATGTTGATAAAATACTTAAATAAGTTATATATATTAAGTGAAAACTACTTATCTTCACGCGCACTTAAATTAATCAAATAATGGCTACAATATATAATTCTGATGAATATGTATTCATATAATTTTGAATATAAATTTTGGAAATAATAATAATATCGGAAATTAAAAGAAAGGAGAAGGGGCATTTTGGGCCCACTCTTTATGAATGCGGCATACAAAGAAAATTAGAGATTTTATTTTTGCTATAGTTTTTTAAACACCAAACAACAAGACAATAGTATATTTCATTACGAGTGCGGAAAGCCTGTCATTGCAAAAAGTTCCGACAAATGTCTACCCGAGCCGAGGCGCAGCCGAAGGTGAGGGTTGACAGTCGAAACAAGTTGCAATGACGGTTCCGCACGTGTACTGAACAACTATTTTTAATACAGTTGCGAAAAAATGAAGCAATTTAATAAAATAATAAAAACACAATTAACTCAACTAACTAATAACTTTTTGGCTTTTCCGGTAAAATGTTCTCCGAAGCATTTTGTGCAATTATACTGAGTTCCGGTGGTGTTAATTCAAATAAAATACCGTCGAAATTACTCATTTTGCAACAAACAACTAAACTCGCAAAGAACATTTTTGGAAAATTGCGCCAACCGTAAAAGAATATAAGAAGGTTTTTTTGTTTTCTTCACCCATTCTGGGTAAGCAAAGGGAACTATGTCCATACAGCCAAGTCTTCACTAGATTTTATTTATTGATATGAAATGAAAATGAAATTTAATGAGATGAAATGAAATGAAACCTAACCTAACTCATTGAATCAAAACATTAAATATTGAAACAAATTAGTAGCTTCTTTTTAGAAATATTTGCATGAATCATAAAAACTTCTATGATTTTTTTTTAGTAAAAACTTCGTGGTTGGTTTTTTTCTTTTTAATAGACATTAGTTTGACAGTTGGGAAAGAGAACGCACGAGTTCGGAAAAGGTAAATAAAAAGCTCGAGTATGTAATAGCCCACATCCCGAACGCTATACGTCCCTGCAATACGCCACTTTTTGAGCAACTTTAAAAACCTATATACCTAATTTCAGAATTTTAAAGTTTTATTGTGCATTTTTCCTTCAACTACTGTTTATTGTAAAGAAAAACTTTATTGATACTGGAATTCCAAACCATCGAAATATGAATGAGAATATAATCATAAAACGTTTTTAAAAACCTTCCATAAAGTGTTCTGTGTAAAATAACGTAGTGCTATTACGGCAGATTCTATACTTATTGATAACTAAATACGATTTCTACTGAGAGCAAAGGAGTCCCAGAAATATTTTATATAAAGACTTATATTAGTAAACAGGTCAGATCGAGAAAATGGGTATAAATATTTAGGAAATTTTGAGAGCCTATGTTGAGTAGTATAATGTACGTTAGAAGAGGCCTACATAAAGCAGTAGATGGACATGGTTTAATGTATTATTGAAATCATTACATATCCTTTGCAGGGGCTAAGATTTCCCTTTACAAGTATGGCATAGAGGCAGCGACTTTGACTCTGATCGACTGACAGACAACGCAGAGCCTGTACTGATTGGAAGTTTACAGGATTTTTTTCATGAATACTTTAGGGGAGCACTAAGAAAGGATTTGCCGAAATTCAATACGTAACGAGGTAAAATATAGAAACGCAGGTGAAGCCGCGGGATGGAAAGCTAGTCTTTGTATATCTCCTATTCTTTATATTTATCTTATAATACCTACTACTTACCTACTAATGTAAATATAGGATACCTACAGAGAAATGTTGATTGTGAAATAGATTTGTGTTAAAAAGGAAAATATTAATAAAATTACTGTTGACTGAATTGACCATTGACCTTTTAATTACCTATTTGGGTACACGTTTTTACAATAAGAGTAATATTTTCAGGGTTCAGAAAGAGTAACAATTGATAAACAAAAGTAGGTATATCATGGAAACTTATTTATTTTGTGCCAACAATTAAAAGGGTTTCCGCTAAAAGACATGAAATGTTTTTATAAACAATAATTAAATTATTAAACAAAATACCAGATTGCGCAAATTAAAAAATACTTAACTTAAAAGAGAAAAACAAGCTCTTTAATCAATAGAATTTTGAATATAACTTGAATTTTATAAGGTATTGCTGTCGGAGACAAACCAATAACCAAGTATTTTTTTTTGTAATATCTGTTTATCCCCGACTGCAATACCTTATAAATTTCAAGTTATATTCAAAATTCTATAGGTTAAAGAGCTTGTTTTTCTCTATTCAGCTGACTGAAAAGAGACTTTTTATTCTTCTTAGAAACCCAGCCCATTTAATGTACCTAATGAATAGGTACTAATCTAATAGTGTCATTATGACAGGCCAAAAGGCGTAAGGGCGCGTCTTATACTCTAGGGGCGCCTTCAGATATCTACAGTTTATTGGAAATACGTAAATAGCTGCAGTTACATTAGTCTCTGGTAAACTTTTAGCCAAGCAGTCTTCAACCACATTATTACATACAACCTGGCTCATACTACTAAAATGAGTCCATCACTTGAGTATCAATTACCTAAAAAACATCGCAATTGAATAAAATTAACACAGTAAATTACACAAGAGTAAAATAATATAATTTAATTATATTTTACCATTAAAATAATCACATCTTAGAATAGGATAATGTGATTAGAAATAAAAACATTTTATGAGATTGCGAACTCTGTTCTAGCGTTTACATAAAGCTTAAAATCTATGGTTAAAATATATAAAAAAAGTTTTAAAGGTACCATTATTTTTTTTCATTTAACGTTATGTAATATTTAAGTATTAATTTGAATTATGAGACAAAAAAAACAATAAATCTTGTAAGGAGTAAACGATATGAGAAAAGACAATTAATACCAATTATATCATCTTTTTATACAAAGCAATAAGACAGTTGAAATATTCCAAGACAGTACTAGCTGAGTGCAATTTGCTTCTCAAGTAGCTCATCCCTTCGAAAGCATTCTCTTCTTTGAGAGTATATAACATTTTGTACGCAAAAGTACCGTTGAATGTTTTACTATAAATAGTCGGTTTGTATGGTGACCCGCAAAGCTTATTTAAGAAGTTTATGTGTTCAAGACAATGTTGGAACTCGACTAAAGGATGCAATAACTTCCTATCGAACATATCAATCATCTCTTCCCTACACAGTTTGAAAAAATCTTTCATCAGTGATGATGCTAAGCTACAATCAGATTTAATAATAGTTTTGTTGCATGACTCAATAGCGACTTCTTCACCATTACCTATTTCCTGTACAACGCCAAGCATGATATACGATAAAATGATAGAGTACACTTCGTTCATTGTATCCAATCTTTTCTTTCGCGAGAAATAAGCAAGAGATATCATCAGAAGCTTCGCATTATCTGGTACTTGGTTGATAGCATACAATGGGACTTCACCAAAAATGTCAATCAAAAAATTATCGAATAAACTTGATCCGTTTAACTGCTTCCATCCATTTTGGAACAAATTATCGCTACGATGGGCTTGTGGGGACTCTAGTGCCACTATTTCTTTCTTTTCTCCATTTTCTCTGAGTAAAGAAAATTTCTGATTTTGAAAATTTGTAAGTAAGTTATAAGCGTACTTCACTATGTCAAGTGACAGCGTCATCGCGTCGTCCACCTCATGGTCTGCGATGGCCCCCGACCCCCACAGGATTTTCGATCGATATAAATTAATGTAAGACTTATAGACTACGCTCTAGAATACAAACTTTCTATAATGAACACTTTTTTCAAAAAAAGAGCAAATAGGAAATGGACTTGGATGTCACCAGATAGAAACACTAAAAATGAAATCGACTTTATACTGTCGAATGACCCGAAAAGGATAATTAATTATGAAGTCCTGAACAAGGTGATGTTTTCCTCTGACCACAGACCTCTAAGAGCTACACTTAGCCTAAACCACTTTGGCAAAAGTAGAAAGAACTTCAACATAACACCTAAAACACCAAAAACAGACGTGGAAGTCCAAAATTATATTAGACACTTAAATACCAGTCTTGAAACAAGAACACTACAACCAAGTGTTCAGGATTACTACAACCACATAGAAAAGTCCATAATAAACAGTCTTAAATATGCTATCGAGACCCATCATAAAAAAGAGAACAAAATCTTTAGCGAGAACACAATGCAACTAATGAAGCAACGTACAGAACTAATGTTCACCGACAATAAAAGTAAAGAACTAAGGAAAAAGCTAAGTGAACTATTCAGAGATACAAAGAAATCTATAAGGAAAGATTATAGTATGCACAGGCAGGAAGTCATTTCTCGAAACTTGACAAAATTCAGAAGCACAAAAAGGGCCCTAAAAGAACTGAATCTAAATAAAAAGTGGATCCAAAAACTCGAAAACAACAAAGAAGAAACAAAGTCAAGACAAGATGTAATAGATCACGCTACAAATTTCTACAAAGAGCTATACAGAAGACAGGATCCCAAAGATACAGTGGAAGAAATAGATCAAGATGGGCTACTTAACGCTAAAACAAACAAAACAGTCGAGCACATTGAAGAGAAAGATGTATACGAACATATAAGAAAACTAAAATTAGAAAAAAGCCCAGGCCCAGATAACCTGACCAATGAAGCCCTAAAACTAGGCGCACCAGTTTTACTCCAATATCTCACGCAGCTATTCAACATGATACTAGACTCAGAGACAGTACCAATCCAATGGTGTACATCCGACATTATCCTGTTGTATAAAAAAGGGAACCCATTGGACATAGGCAACTACAGGCCAATCAGCTTACTGGCAAGTACCTATAAACTCTTCTCTTCAATTATACTAACAAAGATATCAAAAACGATTGAAGAATCACAGCAAAAAGAACAAGCTGGCTTCCGGGCGGGTTTTAGCACAACTGATCACTTACATACACTGGAACAAGTCATTGAAAAATATAAAGAGTTCAACAGAACTATATATGTGGGATTTATCGATTACAGTAAAGCATTCGACAGCTTAAGCCATAGTGCAATCTGGGAGGCGCTTAGGAAGACCAACGTTGACCAAAAATACATCAACATCATAAAAAATATTTACGCAAATAGCACTAGCAGAGTTAGACTAGAGACAAGAGGAGATCAAATAAGAGTAGAACGTGGGGTACGACAAGGAGATCCTCTGTCGCCTAAGATCTTTATTGCGGTCCTGGAATGCATATTTCAGAAGCTGAAATGGGAAAAGAATGGCATAAGACTAGACGGCAACTATCTCAATCATCTGAGATTTGCAGATGATATAGTTGTCATAGCAGAATCTGCCAAAGAACTTGGAGAGATGATAAGCCAGCTGGACGAAGTCAGCATAGAAGTGGGGTTGCACATGAACGCCAGTAAAACTAAGGTTATGACAAACAGCCATCAAGTCCCAATCACCATCAAAGGTAAAACTATAGACTATGTCTACCACTACATTTACCTGGGTAAACAGATATCTTTCAAAAACACAAACAACGAGGATGAAGTAGAAAGACGAGCCAACATAACCTGGAAAAAGTTCTGGTCATTTAAAGAAATACTTAAGGGTAACTACAACATCAACCTGAAAAAAGTAGTGATGGATTCGTGCCTCCTACCGAGTCTTCTCTACGGATGTCAAACATGGACCCTTACCGACAAAATCAAACAAAAAATAAGAACTACACAAAGGGCCATGGAAAGAAGCTTGATGAGAATAAAAAGGAAACAAAAAATTAGAAGCAAAGACATACGAGACAAAACCAAAATACAAGATGCACTCACTCAAACTCTTAAACTAAAATGGCGTTGGGCAGGACACTTAGCCCGATACAAGGACAAAAGGTGGACAATATCCACAACGAAATGGAAGGGTCCCATTGGGAAAAGAAAAGTCGGCAGACCCTATAAAAGATGGGTAGATGATATAATAGACACGGCTGGAAAAGACTGGCAGAAAAAGGCGGAAGATCGGGCAACTTGGAACAAGCTGGAGGAGGCCTACACCCAAAGAGGGGTCCAAATATCCGAAAATTAATAACTAGTAAAACTCAAATTTTATGTATTTGGAAATTAAAGGCTTTTTTTTTTTTTTTTTTTTTTTTTTTTTTATATTTTATTTATTTATTATAAATTAATGTATTGTATTTCAATGTAACGGCATGCGACACCTTTTTCAAACCACAGCGGACCGCCATTGTCAATAATATCTTTGCCTTCTACCAAATAGTCGATGGGCACACCCCCGGGTTCTTGTCTATTTATGAAGGCCTTCACTTCTTCTTCTGAGCTTAAGAACTTTTCTCTATCATTGGTATTGAGGAAACTAAAAATTTTCTTTACAGCATCATCTCTGGAAAGCACTGAAAGCCAGCTCAATAAACTCTCATTACTACCGCTAGTATGTTTTGTGAAAAATTTCTGTAATCTCGATGCAGGCAATACATTATTTTTCAATACAATAAATATGACAAACTTTTCATTCGTAATACGGTACTGTTGGAACAATTTTTCCAATTGAAATATTTGACAGTAAATAGTGTTATCTCTAAATTGTATTTGTGTGTATGGCATGTATGGAACACTCGAAAAACAGAATTCCTTATCGAAACTTATGACCGGACATTTGAGCTTTTGAGCCAAAGCTATGCATTGTTCTTTGGCTTCGTATTCGCAGGTAACATAGGCGAAGCCCATGTCATCTAAAATTTGTTTATATGTTTCTTTCATGAAAATTGGTTGTATATCTAGATTATTCGTGCCGGGTTTGAAATGTGCTGCCGTGGAGTGATATTTTTAGCAGCCTTCTTGATTCTGCTTTTTATGTCTTTGTGTCCTCCTTTGAAAACAAAAAAGCATTTCACATTGGCTTGTTTGAACATGCTTAGGTATTTTCTTAGGTATTCTGCATATCGATCACACTCGCACCCGAACACACAGGGAAGCTCGCTTTTTTTGTAGGTGTTATAGAAGAAATTCTGTGCGTCCACCACCACAGTGCAGTCTTTCAACTTGTGGTCTTGAAACGTGCGGTACATTAATACTGGGTACTTATCAATGTCAATCTTCATTTTCGTTTCTGAAATTAAATAAAAAAGCTAATTCAGCAAAAAAACGTGTTTGTTTCAGAGATGGGTACCATAAAACGTTATAACGTAAGTAGATATGAATATGCTTTAATCAAGGTCCAACACGTTACTATTATTATTCTACTTTGCTCAAATAATCCTAGACTAGGTAATAGAAACCTTATTGGTTTTAAGAAGCTATGTTAGAATCGCTGAATAAGTTGTGTTATTGATTTCGTGTCATATTAGTTGATGACCTATGTTATTTTTGTGTGGTGGATGTATAAAAAAGGCGTGGTACTGCACGCATTCTTGTTTCTTTCAAAATAATATTGAAAATCTTCAAAAGAAATAAGTCGTGGAATAATAGGTATACAGGTGTTTTTTTTTCCAGCCTTCGCTTATACTTCTAAACTAAGAGAAAAACGCTATTGAACCCCGAACTGAATTTTTAAGAAAATTAAAATGCCATTATAACATAGCATATCAAGCGTAGTAGGTTGAATCAAGGATGGATTGGCTTACAGTTATGTTCTTAAAGCTTTACTTGTAGATGTATGTACAAGTAAAGGATTCACCTATGGATCTATAAACCAATAAATGAAAAGTACAGGGGCGTAGCTTCCGCCCTTATCAGCCGTATTAAAGATACGGGGCCCCCGGGATTCAAGGGCCCCGAAAGTGTGTAAGCAAAAATTCGTAAGTCTCTTTACGCTCCATTTCCATTCCGCCACAGTTTTTAGTCTTGGGGTACCTATGCTCATTGGAGAGGGGGGAAAGGTTGATAACGCGTGAAAGTTGTGATGCCTCAAGCGTTCATATGGCTACGGTAACCGTTCCAGTTGGGCCTTATGTTTGTTTATCTCGTATAAAAAAAATATATTAAAAAAACTGATAGGTACTACACACTGATAGGTTTATGGATAGGTTCTAAATCCTCTAAGGTTCAAAGGATGATCAGTACGTGGATTACGTAACTTTATTGCAATGAAATTCAGATTGAAATAACCTCTGAATCGGTAGAAATATTACAAAATCGGAAATGGTTCCATTTCTAATGAACCACTATTTGTATTTGCAGTTATCAGAACGTAAAAAAGTTATCCGACAACCGCTATATTGAACCGATTTCAATTCGAAAATGATAGATATTTAGTTACGTAATCGCCCCACTGATGATAAAACCCAGCAATAAACTCAGCATTATAAAATTATAGCTGTCCCCCGCGGTTTCACCCGCGTTCCCGGAATAAAAAGTAGCCATGTCCTTCTCCATACCGTAGGCTATCTGCATGCCAAATTTCATAAACAAACAAACAAACTCACTTTCGCTTACATTTCAGTCTCACTTTACATAGGTATAACGTTTCGTTATTTAGTCATATAAAATAGGGGCTTTGTTCTCGCTTATCAATTTAAGAGGCAATAATATAATAGCAGTATAATAATACTAATAATAGCCCACAAACACAATATAAATAATTATGTACTTACATTTTCAGATCCTTGGAATTTCCTTGAATGTTAGCTTTTATCTTTGTGTCTGGCTGGTGAAGAAGAAACACTACTGCACACAAAAGCACAACAAATAACAATGAAGGAAGTGTACGAACACTACGAACTTACGAAGGAGAAGGACGCGGGAATCTCCAGCTTTGCTATGGTTTATAAAAGATAGTTTGATCTCTGCGACAGTTGTTTGAGTCATATGAAAATTAACCTTATAGCTTTACAATAAGGTTCATCTGTTTAATCTATGGTTGATTGTATGATGACCAGATAAACCTTATGCTAAAGCCATAAGGTTAATTTTCATATGACTCATACAACTATCGCAGAGATCAAGCTATATTTTATAAACCATAGGACTTAGAATACCCGACCAAAGAGATATCAACTCAGAATATGAACAATAAAAATTGCCAGTACTTAATTAAAATAAAAGATTTATAAACGTAAATAAAAAAATACTCATCAAAATTGTAATTAAGAGTTTATCACCGTAATTAATAGCGATCATAAAAAAACATAAATCATATGTGAAAAACACAGTGAAAAAAATAAATTTACCTCTTTTAACTACTTTGACGGGTTCTAATTAGGGAATGCAAAACCGTGACAAAATGAAAACCGGTTTTTATTTCGGTTATGAGATGAAAAAACCGGTTAACCGGGTTTAAACCGGTTTTTTTAATGTTCGCTCGTTTTTTTTTTCACGTTATTTCTATAGCTCGAATTATAGATAATAACCGTGCCTAAGATTTAAAAATCGGAAACTGAGGAATTATTGTCAGTTAAAGTTAATGAAGTGGGTATAAAAGAAACATCAAAGACACCATCACCATTTGCCTGTCCTGTTCCCTATAATTTGGGATCGGCGCAATATGTACGCTTCTTCTATCCGTTATACCAACATTCACTCGTTTCTTACCAATATCATCTTTCACACAATCAGTCCATCTCTTTTTCATAAAATTTATGGAAATAATCGTTTATTTAACTCTGTAGATCAGATACTCGTTTATATAGACTACACGGTTCGTTTATGTTTCGTAAGTTATAATATTAATTTCACACGTAATATACATGGCATATTGTAGCGGCATAGCAACTTGCGTGTACACTAAAACGTGGTTATTATTATACGAATGTTTACCTTAGATAAAAAAAAATTACCTAGTTTTTGCTGTCGTGCAGACGGGTAAAAAATAACACCAATCATGACTGATTGCTTGCTTGCTGTCTGGCAGATACATAAGAGCCTTCGTTGATAGTAGTTGCTCCGATAGCATGACATTAATGCTGGCGTCCCGAAAGGCTCTAAATTATCCCCAACACTGTTCCTCCAGCATATGAATAGTATACTCTCTATTGCCAGCATTCATTTCTATGCAGATTCATTCATCTCATGCTATGCAGATGAAATTACATGGGACGCTCCCATGTAATTTCATCTGCATAGCAATGAATGTTGGCAATTACACGAACCGTGCAAATATCTCAAGTTCTATATTGGAGAAAAGGCGCGAAGGACTTGTCTTAAATCGAGAGTACACAAACTAGTGACTCCGATTGGGGTCGACTAAACCTAGTCTATTTCAACCCCACTAAATCACACGCAAGCCTGCAATTCACCGTTGAGAGAAGTCCATTTGTTGTGGCTCCTCATTTCTAGAACATGTCCCTCAACATCACGAAAAGCATTGGGATCCTTCTCGTTAATATTTGTAGCGACGTTCTGTTCCAAAGTCATCTACAAGATATCCAAAAAACTCGGTGTGATTAATAGAGCGAAACAGTACTTCTTATCAAATTCAAATTCAAAATCATTTATTCAAATAGACCTTCGCAGGCACTTATGAAAAGTCTGACTCTAATACTCTAATACCGGTTCGGAAGGTTGCATTTGCTGGGAAGAGCCGGCAATAAACTCAGCAATTACTCTTTTCAAAACAAGCTTAGATTCATTACATAATATTTACATTCTAATCGCACTGACAACAATTGCGTGCCCCGGCGCGGCCGCAAAACTACAAAGTAGACTGAATCTATATTTAATAAGTAAATAAATAAATGGCAAACTTAAGCAGACCAACCCCCACAAGCAGCACCTGACATATACACCCGTATCGAGACAAAGACTGCAACTATATAAGTCGCAAGTCTGGCCCAAATGAAGTAATGCTGTCTTCTGTGGGCACCTGGATACCAGCTTGGGTATTAAGACTCAGTTCAGCGGCGTGCCGTTAGAATTGTCGATGATCCCGAGCTCACAAGTGTTTTAAAGCCCCTTAGTCTGAGGAGAGACTGCCTTCTTATGTGTGTTCAACCGCTTTTCCAACAGTGTTCTGAAGAATTGATTGACCTGATGCCCAGTTACCTTGATCCATCGTAGTCACCGATGGGGAGTCCATCCTCACACATTGGAACCAAAATGTTCTCATACTGTGCGGTTTCAAAGAAGCTTCCTATCGTGGATGCTCAGGCTGTGGAATGAGCTCTCCGCTTCAAAAAGGTTGAGGGTTGGTATCGTGCGAGTGATAACCGTTATGTTGCAAGAATCTAAAGGCTAGAGTAACTGGTTATCATTAGGCGGGCCGTACGCTTGTTTGCTACCTAAGTATTGTAAAAAAAAGTTTTACATGTTTTATATCTATCATAAAAACAATCATTTTTTTTTTTTATACAACTAAGTCGGTAAACAAGCATACGGCCCGCCTGATGGTAAGCGGTTACCGTAGCCATATGGACGCTTGCAACACACGAAGCATCGCTCACGCGTTACCGACCTTTCCCCCCTCCCCTATGAGCCCTGGCGACCTTACTCACGCGCAGGAACACAACTTTACAGAACATAAAGTTATTTGGCTGCGGTATTCTGTAAGGTGGAGGTACTTCCCCAGTCGAGCTGCTCTTTGAGCGAATATTACGCTATGCTCTACCTCTCTCAAAAAATTTATTATTCTAATTATTATTTTAAGTTATTTTCTTACCAGCTCAATAAACTACACATCAACACACTTCAGTTCATAACAAAAATACTCACTGCATTGCACTCAGTTTAAAAAACGGCGGCAAATCTTCCTTTTTTAGTTTATCCAAACATTGAAAGAAAAACCGGTTTTGGTGTTATGTGAAACCGGTTTTTCTTGTTGGTCAAAACCGTACCGAATAACCGGTTTTTCGATTTTCGGTGAAACCGGTTTTCATTCCCTAGTTCTAATCTACCGTAAATATGATAAGCTAATCATTAGATCCTATATGCTGAACTAATTTTATTTATTAATTAATACTTATACAGGTCGTTGTTTTGGTCAGCGACGAGCGACTCAGGGTCGATAATACAAATGATACTGGTGCGAAAAAAAATATAAAAAAATACTTTTTTTTTTAAATAATAAAAATAAAAAAATAAAAATTTTGAAAATCATGTAATAAGCTAATGTGTAGACAATATACTCAACGGGAGTACGAGGGAGTAAAGGGGTGGGGCGATGGCAGCTTGTGCCTAGCTCTAGTTTGTGCACGTGCCTAGTAACCATACTTTGCAGTAATTTTATTTCAAATTGTATAAGGTATTTCTCATCATATTTACAGTATTTAATGGAATTAAGTCCATTTTTGGGGAATATATATTTTGTACTACCGCTCCTGGGTCGCTTGTCGCCGACCAAAACAACACCCTGTATAATAAATAATAATAAATATTAAAACTTTGATAATCACGGAAAGATTTCAATAAATAGGTCTCTTAGTCCCACTATTGTCTTATTTTCTATTTTAATAGAAAAACAAACTTAAGCAAAATAAAATTTGCACCATAAATTGTATTGTTTGGTTTTGATTCATTACCTAAATAACAATATACTTCAATTATGGAATACGATAAGCAATAATTAATTAAGGACTATAATCTGACCTAATTAATCTTACAATTATTAAACTATAAATATAAAAGTATAATTTATTATACCTACTTCATTCATCAGATGTAAACATTTTATTAATATACTAAAATTGTATATTTTACTGTAATCTGACAACACTGCTTTGTAGGGAAAAATCCCCAGCATAGACAGCGAAACGGACAGTATAGATATATCTGTGGTATAGATATTTGTTTTAAAGCGACTTATTCACGATCCATCCCGGCTGTACAATACTGTACATCCGCTTATCGTGTGCGCGTCCAGTGTGCTAGTGTGCTAGATGTAATCGAATAAGTTACGTGAGCGCACGTGTTTTTATTTATTTATTATAATAACCCCAGATTTATTTATCGAAACACCAAAAAATGGGTTTTCTCCTAAATTCGTCAGCAAGCAGCAGAAGAGAGGAAAAAAAATAGGAAAATGTTTTAGATGAAAACAATTATTTGTATGTTCATGTAGTCTGATGACAAATTGTGGATTAATTGCTTACTGAATAGCAAACAATTAAAATAATTATCGACGTAGGTACGTCGAGACTATTCACAATCGTTCTGCATCGGGCATCGATCGTACAGTGCTTGACCTTGGTATGAGGTACAGCAAGATGGATCGTGAGTAAGACGCTTTACGTTCATTTTGTGATCTGCAACATTCATCTCTTGTCATTTATTTCGAAAATGATCCTGTTACACTATTTTCCTAGAAGAAACGCTTCTCATATAAGGCCCTATAAATTATACTGTATTTTTGTATTGTAATATTAAAATTATCTAACCGTATAAGTTCATGTAGGACTTGCGCTCTGACTGACTGACTAATTCTCTGCAGCATACCAACTTGTTACTTTTTAATACAGATATAAAAAAAGTCGGATATATTCTCGCTAACAAAAAACTGTGTCACTCGAGTCGGCCACCACGCTGTACGTACACACAACGCCACATCAACCTATACTGATCGGACTTTGGACCATTTGAGGTAGGACGGTGAGAATCGAGCGAGTAAGCGCGATATATTTTTGTTATTTCGTCCCACTCACGCGCAGGAACCGTACGTAGCAATACATCCATACTATACCTATACGTATGATGTATAGTCAATTGTAAAAACAGGTTCGAGCTCGTCTCGTAATAATTTGTGTTATAAGATTGTTTTCAATTTGCGCTGCGCCTATGCACCTATACTAATATCTATACTTTAATAATATAATAAAGCGGAACAGTTATTTTTGTTTATTAAAATGGGCTTATCTCTGGAACTACCAGTAGGATTTGAAAAATTCTTTTACTAATAGGAAGCCACATTATCCCCGAGTATTAAAGAGTAACTTTTATCCCGGAAACTCGGGTAAAACCGCGGGGAACAGCTAGTAATAATATAATAGAGCGGAAGAGTTTTTTGTTTGTTTGTTTAAACGCGCTAATCTCTAGAACAACCAGTCCGATCTGAAAAAATATTTTTGTATACGATAGCCAGATTTATGAGGAATAGTATAGGCTATATATATATTTTTTTTAATAGGGATTCCTACGTAATCTCCAATAATCTAACCCAAGGTGTATTATACAAGACGTATAATCGTAATATCGCGTGCGCTGCGAAAACTATTGATCATAGAACAAAATAATGTTTTAGGGAATTGTAGGTCTTCAAAATATCCATAAAACAGTTTCAGGTGGTATATACCTATCTCCCATGGTTGACATACAGTAACCATTTCTATGTTTTAAAAATGAATAAAAAATATTCATATTTAAAACGTTATTTGCTAAGCGATTTTGACCAATATAGTATTGAAATTTGTGGTTTGCGTGAGGAGCGCGACTTACCAATTACGATATATGAGATACGCACTATACTATAATAATATAATAAAGTGTAAGAGTTTTCTGTAAGTTTGTTGAAACGAGCTAATCTCTGGAACAACCTGTCGGGTTCGAAAAATTATTTCACTAATAGGAAGCGATATACAGGGTGTTGTTTTGGTCGGCGACAAGCGACCCAGGAGCGGTAGTACAAAATATATATTCCCCAAAAATGGACTTAATTCCATTAAATACTGTAAATATGTCGAGAAATACCTTATTCAATTTGAAATAAAATTACCGCAAAGTATGGTTACTAGGCACGTGCACAGACTAGAGCTAGGCGCAAGCCGCCATCGGCCCACCCCTTTACTCCCTCGTACTCCCGTTGAGTATTATGTCTACATTTTAGCTAATTACATGATTTTCAAAATTTTTATTTTTTTATTTTTGTTATTAAAAAAAATAAAACATTTTTTTTTATATTTTTTTTAGCACCAGTATCATTGGTATTATCGACCCTGAGTCGCTCGTCGCTGACCAAAACAACGACCTGTATTATCCCCAAGTATTCTACATTTACAGGCTACTTTTTATCCCGAGAACGCAGGTAAAACCGCGGGGGACAGCTAGTAAATTTAATAAAGCGGAAGATATTTTTGTTGGTTTAAACGCACTAATCTCTAGAACTACCAGTCAGATTCGTTTCTTTTGTGTATACGATAACAAGATTCATGAGCAATAGTATAAGCTAAGCATATTTTATTTTCAAAAAATAGGGTTCCCGATGAAAACTTTAATAATATAACCCAAGGTGCAAAAAAATACCTTTAAAATTACTAATATCGCGTGCGCTGTGGAAACTATTGATAATATAACAAAATGATATCCTAGATAATTATAGGTCTTCAAATTGTCTACAGAAAAATCCGCGGTGTCATATACCTACCAATCTCTCCTGAGGCCATGGTGATGTTGATATACAGTAACCATTTTTATGTTTAAAAAATATTCATATTTAAAAGGTTATTTTAAGCGATTTTGACCAATATAGTATTGATCCTTGTCCAGTTAAATATATTCGATAGCTTATGCATTTAATGTAGATTAAATGTGCCCTTTACATCATATTTTTAAACGAATACTTTATAGATAATATCACAATTTTAAATTACACGGTTATAATAAAAAACATTGTTTTCTTGGCGAGCGAGACTAATATCTATAGTAATATAATAAAGGTAAAGATTGTTTTTGTTTGTTTTTTTTTTCAACGCTAATCTCTGACTGATAGTTCCATAGATTAGCGTTGAAAAAAAAAAATGTCACTAATAAGAAACTACATTATCCCCGAGTATTATAAGCTACCTTCTTACCCTGGGAACGCGAGGCAAACCGCGACAGCTTAGTAATTAGGTATATACATAATTTTCAATCTTTATTTGTTCGTGTCTGCAAATGTTTGCTTTGTCCTGAATGACTGACTGATGGATCAACGCACAGCCTAAACCGCTGATCTATATCTAAACCTGAAACTTGGAGGGTGTTTTCTTTGTATGACGTAGGCATCCGATAAGAAAGGATTTTCCGAAATTCTACCCCAAAGGAGATGAAAAACGGGGGCAAAGTTTGTATGTGACAACGTGATTCCTTGGTCCAATCTACTTTAATATTTGCATAGGTAAACATTCTTTAACAGAATTAATGGAAGACGTGTTTCGTATTTTTTTGAAACTCATATCCTAACGGGGTTGAAAAGGGGTAGAAAGTTATTTCAGGGGTGATTTGCATCGAAGTTGATATCAATACTCCTTAGTGCTTTTGATTTAAATATTCTTTTATATTGGACATTCCAATTTTTAAAGAGTATTGCCACAGGTATTGCATTGCAACATTACAACAAGTATTTATGAAAGTTAAACTTTTTTTGAATTAAATCGGATTGAGTTTTTAAACATTTTTGTCTGTCTGTTCCGGTTTATAGCTAATGTTATAACGAGTAATTTATATATGAAAAAATAATTCTTGTAGCAAAATTGCTTTAGCTTCCTTTTTAGAGGGGCAGGTGTGTTTATTTTTTTTATTATTATTATTTTCTTTGTTTTTTATATTGTATTAACATTCAGACATAACGTAAGTTGTTAATGAATAAATGAATGCCGCTGCTGGATGCAAGCGGCCCAAAACCGTTCATTGTGGAAGTCTATGGGGGAGGCCTATGTTCAGCAGTGGACATCTTTGTGCTGATATGATGACATAGGTAGTGCCAAACCATTTAGACAAAATATATAGCTGAGTGCCTGAATGAAGAGTCAAACTCACAGATTTAGAGTTAGGGTTAAAATTAATTATTTTATGACATAGAATCCGTCGAAATTACAAATTAATTTTAAACATTTATTTATAATATCTTAAGCATTCGATCTTACTTTCACATCGATAAGGTGCAGAGTAATTTACACGAAATAAAAAAGGGAGGGGTCCATTTTATTGATAGCATGACAGCTGTCTTCGAACGATCGCTAGGCTGAAGCTGAATTAACAATCAAATATAGGTAACTATAAAAAATAACATAGCTAATCTAACATAAGTTAACTCAAGAGCCAACATTAGTAGCAAATATGAAATAATAACACAATTTAAATATGTGAGCAAGAACATAAATCATACTTCTTAACTTTAATATTATAAATGCGAATGTGAGTTTGTTTGTTACGCTTTCACTACTCAACCGATCGCTATGAAATTTGGCACGCAATTAGCCTATAGTATAAAGAAAGAAATAGGCTACATTTTATCCCGGGAACACGGGTGAGACCGTGGAGAAAGCTACTATAATATATTTGTGTAATTAGATCATTATAATGACTTAGAAATTAATCAGTCTTTGGGAGAATTAACAATTCAATCTAGTTATTACCTACCTAAAAAAAAATAGATACCTTTCACATAGATTTAAATATTTTCATTAAAAAATAATCATCAATACAAAATACTCCGTGTCAAGCGGTTTTTGGGAACCGACTGATCACAGAACACTTTTACTTTACGCAACCAATACAGAAAACTTGCAAAAGTAAACAATAGTCCAAATAATGCAAAAAAAACGTGCGCCTGTGTGTGTAAGCGCCAAGCACCACACCGCCCGGCGACCTCCCCCCCCCCCACCCCGTGCCGCTACCGCCCGCGCGTCCTGCCACGATGCTTGGTCTTTGTCTAGAGTATTTGTATATTGACTGTAGCGTAGTTATGGTTATATAGGGTGTCGAGCTTGATAAGTGGCCGTGTGTACAAGCCGGCACGCACACATTCACACATTAGTTGAGCGCGAGTAATCGACTCTGTGTAAACGGCGACAGAGTCTAATTTCCCGCGGAATAGCCAATATAAGGTGTGCGTGAGAGGTGGCCGACTCCATAGACACAGTTTTCTGCATCGAAATAATAAAACTAGTTTCCTGTGAGCGAGAATATGTCCTCCGTAGTCTGTGTTTTTTAATCAAACAAACTAAGTAGTGACGGCGTGCCGCGTCTGCGCTGCGTGGCTGTGACCATGGCGATCGAATCCTTAGAACCTGAGCTATCGGTGAAATAAAGCATCGAGAGGAAACCATAGCACGGTGGTAGAGAATTTGTATTGCTCGCCAGGCTGACTACTACCCTCAAAATAAATATCAGACGCCAAGCACCTACCGGAGTACCTACTTATTCCAGCAGTGATACTTGAACTGCCTTATTAGGGTGTTGTAAAGGTCGACAAATACCAGGGACGTTGATGTCACGCCGGTGAGCACTTACCGACAGGTGTACGGCCTTCTTGTTATTCAGGATTCTGATATATTATAATATTGGACGGCGTAGGTTAGGTTGGGGTCCCGTAAATAGACTAGATTCTCCACAGATATATCTATGAATGAAAAAAACACTATTTAACATTAACACGATATCTTTATTTTATTTCATCAATGTTATCTAAACCTAAGACCCTATTACATCGTCGTCGGAAAGATTTAAAATAAATGATAGCAAATTCATGTACATAAATACAACATAACTATATAAAATTAAAGGCACAGTCTAAAAATGACTGTCAGATTTATGTTTTAAATCTTCGATATTATTTGCAAAGGGCGCCTTCTCAAAGCGCCCCTTGTGAGCTGCGTTTTTTATTTAAATTCAAATAGATATTAAAAAGAATGTTTACTATAATAGATATAGACGACTACGATTCAGGGTTAAGTACACCAATCAATGTAAGTGATAATAATCGATTAGGACCGATACAATTACATACAAATATTTATATTATTGTCAGCAATGGTTTAAAGTAGGAATTATATATTAGCTAACAACCTTCTGTTGCTGTGAATTTATAGTATTTGTTTCCATTACAGATATCTAGTTTGTTTACCCCCCTTACCATTATGGATAGTGACGGAGTAAAGTAAACATTTTTTTAAATTGAGCTAATAGGTACATTCCTAAAGAAAAATACACTGTATTGTAGAAAATAGGAAGGAACTACATTGAAAAGTCTTATATACAATTGAATAATTGACATCCAAAAGAGAAAGTTTATTTATAAACATGATCATTACCTTTGTTAATTCAATTTAGTTACCCGGACTAAACGAACAACAGTTCAAACATTTTCAAAAAAAAAAAATAGAAATTTCTCCTTGCGCCCCTTAAAAATCCTATTAGGAAAATAACAGGCAGGAAAATAAAAATAAAAGAAACTTATTAAAACGAACCTGTCTTTATTAAAAGTCTATTCGTAAAATAATCTAAAAATAGCATCACAATAATTAGCGCGGATAGTGAAAATTATAAACAGCTTATAAATAAAAATAATTAAACTACAAAATAATATTCTAAAAAAACAAAACACATAATCATTTAAATAATTCGAAACTAAAATCAATCACGGCATATTATTTATTTCCTTCAACTGTGTGACAAAGATACTCCCTTTTTATGCCAAATATTATTTACAGTAAATTAATATGGCAGTTGTTGCTATCGGAAGAGTTAAAGGATCATTTACAATAAATTGTAATCCTAACTAAAGTACATATTAGGAACTGTAAGCAACTACGCTAGAGATAGTTGAAACTATTTTTTTTTTAAGTTTCATTCTGATGACAGACTAAGGGCGCGGTGTCTAATATTTAGGGGCGCGCTCAGATATACAGGTCGTTGTTTTGGTCAGCGACGAGCGACTCAGGGTCGATAATACAAATGATACTGGTGCTAAAAAAAATATAAAAAAAACACTTTATATTTTTTTAATAATAAAAATAAAACATTTTTTTTGTTGAAAATCATGTAATAAGCTAAAGTCTAGACATAATACTCAACGGGAGTACGAAGGAGTAAAGGGGTGGGGCGATGGCGTCTTGCGCCTAGCTCTAGTCTGTGCACGTGCCTAGTAACCATACTTTGCAGTAATTTTATTTCAAATTGAATAAGGTATTTCTCAACATATTTACAGTATTTAATGGAATTAAGTCCATTTTTGGGGAATATATATTTTGTACTACCGCTCCTGGGTCGCTTGTCGCCGACCAAAACAACACCCTGTATACACCGTGATATTTTTGTCTGGCAAAGGCAGTCAAACAAATACTAAATTGCGTGCGCTGGGTTGGTATATTCAATTTTATACGTCAAATGCATTATTTGTACCTATCTTAATCAATGGTAACAATTTTTTTTCGCGCAGCCTAGAGGTAGTTTAAGACGGGTACATTTAGTGGACTATTGCACCTTTGTAAGACGTTAAAAAGTCACTGTGAAGTCACGGTGTATTACCATATGTTTTTGATTCAATCATAACTTTGCTAATATATAGCCTGGCTTCTGAGCGAATTGGAAAGCGTAGCTGCTATTATTAGGGTTGTAACAGTCAAAATACTTTGATATAACTCATTAATTGAGCATTAATCCGACTGAAACAATCCGAAAGCATGAAAACAACACAATAAATAACGTAACAGTAAATTATGACTTACTTATATTATTAAAAATAGTAAGATCTGAAACGCAAACAAATGCATTCTTTTATACCATTTTAAGTTATATTCGCATAATAAATTTAACAGAAAAATGCAGTGGTTGTTGTAATTGCGACCATAAATGTTTAAAATCAGCGTTTAAAATTGTTTAATGTCAGTAAGTTTACAATTAATTTGTTATTTCGATATTCTAGGATGTATTTCATAATGTCAAATTATGTCAATTGCAATAATTTAAATTCAAAACATAATTTCATCAATGAGATGATTAATATCAAATCCTTTGTAAATTTTATTTGTAATTCTTATAAGCTAGTGTTGTAAGAAAATCGATAATCAAAATATCGACCATATCTTCTGAGACATCACTAAAATGATAGTCGTCAACTGATGGTGAGATGAACGTATCATCATTCTAGTGAAGGGACAACACAATCGATAATTCTATGGCATCGCATTTATAATCGATTTTCACATAACACTTTATTGGACGTTCCAACTAACGTAACACGTGACTATTTTATTATTATATTGTAAATTTAAACACCTACGTTTTATTACAAATAACAGCGATCTAACTTCGATACCCATTACAACACTAATAATTAAGCGTTGATAAATTAAATTCGTTAATATTGAAAGTAAATACTGTACGAAGCATTTATAAACCAATCAATACTGCTGTATTTGGATCTACCCTCACACTCTCACAAGTTCCTACCGTTTCCTGTCACACAAAGTTACATAGGGCTGCCACCTGACCTGATAAAATTCTCCTCAATAATATAAATTGCAAAATGGATAAATTGTAAATGGTTTATCTATCAAGCAATAACACTATAACCAGTTATTAAAATTGTATGTAATTACTTAAAATAACGTCGTGATTTAGAATTTCATTATTTTGACATTTATTGTTGTATAAACAAAATAATTGACATCATTGACTAAAGAAAATTAATATTCTTAAGATCAAACTATTTTTATTTTATTGTACATATGGGTTGTAAAAAATACAATTATCCTTATCGATAAATCGATTTCATGTACATAACAAACAAACAGATGACAGCCCTAGCTCGTGCCAAATTCCTACTTAACTGTCATAGCCGTGTATTAATTATACAACTAGTGATGCGACAATAGTAACGTTTTATTCGAGATTTTTGATACCATTTTATCTGAGTGTTCTCGTCTCGCACCACTTGAGTTATATCACGTCATAAACGTTATTAAAAAGATATAACAGTTGGGCCAATCACAGTCGATAAAAAATCTTATCGATTTTTGGATCATTCAATATCATAATATCGATATTCTGTCCAACCATAAGTTATAAAATTCCCAGATTATAAAATAAATCACCAGTAACGATGGAGGCTTATAAAATTTATGCTGATTTTCAATTGAATTATTCAAAAATCGATAAAGACAAACAGCCTACAACAGAGATTCGAACCGATGATAAACATAGATATTACATAAAAATCACTCTATTTCCAATCATCGATGATGTTATAATACTATCGATATACTCTACTATCTACCATCTATAATCTACTATTACAAATCGACAGTTGTTTATCGACAGATAACCGAGAACACGGAAACCAATGACTTTTATGGAACAGAACATTTTCAACCGATCACAAGTTAACATCCAAGATATTCCGCAACAAAAATAAGACTATAACACGTGGACTCATGGTTTATATTTACACGGGGGTGTAGTTACCAACTGGCTTGTAGAACATTTGTCCAGTGACGACTCGACGGACGATTTCTTTGAGTATTAACTTCTTCTCCTTCTTGATTTTGCTAAGGAAACCTCTGTTCTCGTTCGCCCGCCGGGACAAGTATGGCAGCACCTCTAATACTGGGCCGTAGGGTACATATTTGTATGCCGAATAGCCAGCTTGACCTAAAAATACAATAGCATTCTTAATGCTCAGAACTGTAAGCTCTGCTAATCCAAGGCATGATGTGGTGCTATTTGGATTGATCTTCACTGAAATGTCAACCTTTTTTGTACTAAATAAAGTTCTATATTGTGCGTCTCGGTGTGAACTGACCCTTAACGCATCAAAATTCAACCAATCTTGATGAAATTTGGCACGTGAGAAGATTATAACCTGGAAAAGTATAGCATCAGGAAAACGGGTGAAACACGCAATAAAACGAAAATGCAACGGCACTTTGAAAAGTCTCCATTCGTTACCATAGTAACAGCTTTGGTCGTGACAACCGCAGAAATACAATCACTAATTCTAAAACATCAAGTTGTTTGTGAGTTGAAATAAAAGAAAATATTGGAATTGGCACCAATGATATTACTGATTGTTGAGAAACGTTCGTGGTGTAACATGATTATCTGTTCTTAATCGATCGGCAAAGTTGAGCAACCACCGTCGTGGTCGGTACCTGGATAGGTAACCGTCTAGTGGTATTTCAAATCGAGCGTTTCCGTGCTTCGGAAGGCACGTAAAGCTGTTGGTCCCAGTTATTCATTAATTGTGATAGTCGTTTAGCTAGTTGGAGGCCTACTAGGCGGCTTGAAAACTCCAACAGTAGGTTGACCACTAGCCTACCTCCACCGATCCGCAGTGGGCACGCGTGGTGGAGTATCTGTCCATTCCCTTTCACCCTCATTTGTGAAAGAAGGTCTGTGCTCAGCAGTGGAACATTATAGGCTGATGATGATGATGATGAACCTATAACCTTCTTCACTAAATGGGCTAACTATCGACCTAACTAAAAGAACCACGGCTGTATGGATTATGATGCTGTTTTCAGTTACCTAATTAGGGAATGGAGGAAGGTTTCTGCTCAGCAATGCAACCTTCCGAACCGGTATTAGAGTCAAACTTTTCATAAGTGGAGTATTGCCCATTCCCTTTCACCCTCATTTGCAGTGAGACATAGGCTGATGATGATGCTGATGATGATGTACATACCGAGCGGGAAGGTGATGTGGTCGCACATGCCGAGCAGCTGGCCGAAGCAGACGACCTTGTCCTCGGGGCGGATGTCGTGCTCCTTCATGAGCTGGATGGCGTAGCGCACAGTATCCTCGTTGTGCGACGCCACCATTATACCCAGCCGGTCCTTGCTGGCGCCCTACACCGAATCATACAAAGCTAATTAGCAACAGAAGCCTAGAGACTCCCGCCATCGACGGGGAGTCCATCCTCACACATTGAAACCAGAATTGTTTCGAACTGTGCGGGCTCAAAGTTATTCAAAGAGGGTGAGAAGAGATTTCTTCAGGGTCGGCAACGAGTGAGTGATACCCCTGGTGTTAAAATCATCCATATGGCTACGGTAACTGCTTACCATCAGGCGGCCCGGATGCTTGCCACCTTAGTGGTATAAAAAAAGACTTCCAAGGAGGTGAGAGGTTACAAAATGACAAATTTCAACGTCAAATAATTTCATTATTTGTACAGTTTGATTTGGTAGTATTACAATGCGTTCCAAGTTTGAGAAACACTAAATTTTTTGGCCTTTTTATATGGAAACTAAAAATATATTTATATCATGAACTCTCCCCTACTCGATAGGAATTCAATATTAACGATACATATACTATTTAATATTATTTGCATTAAGATAACATCAACAGTTTTTTTATAAGTTAAAAAGAGATGATACCTTAACTCTGCTGAGGATCTCCTTGAGACACTTGTGGAAGGAAACAGTGGTGGCCTCCACATTCTCACAAGTTGGGTCTTCGTAGCCCATAGCCGCAGCCCTGGCACGCTCCTGTAAGTTGAAAATAACATATTGAAAAAATAAACGAAAAGAAGAACTGCTACAACAGGGTTCTCTTCAATTATTATATCACAATGAAGCTACCACCGCACAAATAGATTATTTTATACCTCTATGTAATATGAAAGAACTATAACTATATATTTAGACAGTAGTCCAAGTAATTAATCGTATTGTACCGATATCGAATTTGAGAACCAAAGAATTAAAGATGACCTGTTCAATGTAAGCGCCGCGAACGAGCTTGGCTCCCCAGTAGAAGTTCTGTCGCTGCGCCTGCTCCAAGTCAGTTAGGATCTCGTTGTACGTGTTCTTGAGGTACGTCTGGTATGTGTTGAACACTAGGAATTTATCCTGCAACAAAAAACACATCAATCAATGTTTGTCGATTATAAGTCGCTCAACTCAAAAATATAAATAGTCAAAAACTGAAAGTTTCATGTTGTAAGGTATATTATTAACTGGTAAACTGTACTGCGTTAGTATTACTTAAGTTTTCTGATACTTCACCAAATTCGGTAAAATAATTAAAAAATAATCAAAGATTCATCAACGGGATTTCATCAAATTTCAATGCTTTTTTTTTTTAAGCTTTTTATGCAACAAAACTCAATAAATACCAACTTACTTTGTTATATCTTCTCATCATCTCCAAACAGATCCTAGAAATAGCAGGTTGGAAGTAAGTCTGCTCGGCATCAATCATAATCCTGACATCGGCCTCATTTGCTATCTTGATGATATGGTTCAATCTTCGTAACATGTTGCGAAACATTTCCTCCTCTTTTTTGGATATTTGGGAAATGAGACGGCGCATCTGGCCGGTCTTAGGATCTGGGACACGGAATGAATCTGACATGCCCATGTCTTCATCCAGAATGTTGGACCACGGGAACAAGTGGACGATTCTGTAAGCACAATTGATTCAATTGACAATACTGTTGAAATATATTATGGAGCAAGACTAAGACTGGCAGTTACCGGCGCACCTAGACGTTGATACATGATTTAGAAAAATATAAATGTTTTCTAGCGTACAAATAAGACAACATAATACTTTGCTGCAAAGGATATTTTACATGACATTTATTCAAAAAGTTCATACAACCTTTTACGCTCCTATTTTCTTAGATGATTAAAATACTAATGTACTTCGAAGCTCACAGTAACTCACGGATAGTTCAAACAGAAAACGCAAATACACACATGCTGTCACACGCTGGTACGCACCCAATCAAACACGCCCACATACATGTAAACACACAAACTCAAGTCAAATACAATCAAAAAGACACACTCGCACTTACGTATATTCACAGACAAATATATGTTGCAGGGCAATGACGACATCGGAGATTTCGTAATTTTGAAATCAATCATAATAAGAACCTACTGTAATCATGTATGTTATGAAAGTAGGTACTATAGAGCTTAAAGCATCGAATGTAAGTTTAGCTTAAATTCAAACAATTAGCGACATTTACGAGACAACGCTTACAACTGTCAAAAGATGTCGCCACTGACCGGTCCCAGGGGAAAAGATGCAGCACGCTGAAATAACCGACAACATGCTACACCGACACAATATTTACAACAAAAAAGAATTTTGTAAGTTTCTATACATATCAATAAAACACGACATGTTGGACATGCCCTCTTTAAACTAAAGACTAAAATGAGAAATGATAATGGGATAACTGAAAGACTCGCTATCCTTTTTGCACCTGCCATTTAGTCCGACAAATTCTGATTTCAAGAAGACAAAGAATAAAGAAAACTGAGGATATGGTTTTTGACAGCAAACGAATAAGACACAACATTAATAAACTAATATCTAACACAACTCGCAATACAATAAATTTAGACAAATCAGTAATAAAAATAGATGAGCACTCACCCCTCCTTATCAGAAGTGATCTGCTTCATAAACTCCTGGACCTCGGGCTTATTGCTCAAATCGCCGAAGTACCGCTGGAAGTCCTCAATGGTCTTGTGGTGGGTGAGCACGTTGCCGGTGCCGCCGGCTATCTGCTGCATGTAGTTTCGGGCGCGCATTATCACTTCTGACAGTTGCAGCTGGACACAAACATCACAGCTCTATAAACAGGTTCTTCCAAAGACGATAAGTTCAAAATCTAAGGATTCATAGTTCTTAAGGAATTATCGCATAATAAGTTGACAGAATTTCATCGAAAGGTCTAAGCTATGTACTACTGCTTCATCGGATGCTTAAGCTCATTGTTGGTTTGAATCCAAAATCTTCACAGTGTTTATAGTTTCTACCACTGAGCTATCATCCCCTAAAACGGCAATATCAGTTCGGAGCCTAATGCTACAATAGTCCATTACATGCCATACCGCAATATTCGTAGGGTACAATAGGATTCAAATTACGATATAATAAGAATGGTGATTCACAAAAGCGAAATTTAAGAAAAATATCCTCCTTATTACAATCAGTCATCGTACTCTAGAATAGAAAATATCGCAAAAAAGTCAGTTAATAGGCCAACTCCACAAAAGACATTTTTGATCTCCTGCCAACGCTGAAATCTCACGTATTAGAACACTGGCACGTGTCCAAGGAGAAAGAGTTATAACATAAAAGAAACTCACAAGTAGCTGCGGCCTTCCGAGCGCCGTCAGTTTGACAGCCATCAGACCGGTGCTCTTGGTAATACCTGGAAAGAAGATATGACTAAATGTAATTTAACTGGAGACTGAAACGAGGTTATGTAGAAATAAATATGAATAATCGAATTTAAATGGTGACTGTTACTAGCTTCAATAACTAAAATAAATTAAATAAAGTAATATTTATTAGTTTCAAAAAACTTTACAAATAGATGCGGTCTCCAGTCCCCACACTAGGATTCCCTGTGTTGTGGGGACTGGTCCCTTCCAGAATGTTTTACACTTAACTTTTTACAATTTTTTTTTTACATGTTATTAAACTCCTGCCCATAAAAGTGAAAAATTAAAATGTCTTGAACTGTATCCATCATTATTATATTTGGGCCTAACGACCACATTACACTCGCAAAACAAAAAACTCAAAGTAACAGAAATTAAAAAGAGAGAACTGAGTTGTTGTAAATTACTTTTTGAACCAATAAAACTTGAAGCTGAATTCCGAAATTCTGAAATAAAAACTAGTCAAACACGAGTCAAACCTCAGATAGAATTAAGAATGTTTAACAAAAGCACATACCAGCAACAGCATCAATACTCTTCAAGAACGCCTCCATGTTCTTCTCGCATGACGCCTCGTTCAGGTAGAAGTATGTCCTGGCGCTGGTGACCTTGTACCGACGGTCGGCGAACCTCTGCTCCACGTGGTACTGCTTCAGTTGGCCTTCCTCCTGCTTGTCACCGAACGCAGATATGGAGGCGCTGTTTAACATAGTTGCTATATGAATATTTGACTTGTTATTTCACGGGACGATCACGATTCTTTCGGGAAATGAATGACCTGGAAAGATCCAAGATAATTAGAATTTTATAATTGGCTTCGGTGGTCGATCGGTATAAGACTCAGATAGAGATTAGTGAGCTCTAGGTCAATTTGCAGGGCGTAAACGATGCAATTCAAATTTCAGAAATTTCATATTGGCGACAATGTCACGTCACGGGATTTAACATTTATTTGGTGGAATGTAATAAGTCGTTACTGTACATATCGGTTTACTAAAGCTGGCACGTTCTACATATTACACGTTGCGCATGTAAGCGCGAGTCGTGACGTCGCACTGCATGTACATCATGAAAAGTCTGTCCGTCTCTCTCACGCGCGGTCAAGTTTATAAGTATGAAGGAGACAGTTATTGTTTTGCTTTTGCTACTGGTCATAAATATAGAGTGGTCTTTTTTTGCATTCGTCCATTAGAATTGACTGACTGGAAGCAATAATGTAATAAAACATACTGTTTCGTGAAATTGCATATGTGTGAGTACTGTGAACGTGCCAGCTTTAGTTAACCGACCTGTAGAAGGTACTGAGGGCCTACTACGATAAAACGATACACGATAGTCCGATCATCGTTGTCAATCAATTAGCCAATAGAATTGGTCAAAATTTACGTCTCGTCAGTTTTGCTGCAATTCTATTGGTTGACAACGATGATCGGACTATCGTGTATCGTTTTATCGTAGTAGGCCCTCAGTACCTTCTACAGGTCGGTTAACTAAAGCTGGCACGTTCACAGTACGTCCTCTGTACCTAGTGTTGCCAGGTGTCCCGATTTGCGCGGGACGTCCCGATTTTCAGGGGTCTGGTGACACGTCCCGATTAACCCTTGATCGGGACGCCAAATGTCCCGATTTTTCACTAACCTCATGAGTCTTTACTATATTTGATAATTTTGACAGGAAAAGTGAATATAACTAAGCTGCTACTACATAAAAATATTTTTGCTTTCATTTTTTCTCACCAAATTCAGACTTTCACTACTGTCCCGATTTGAAACCCAAAATCCCGATTATTTTATAGTTACGTTCCGAAATTTGACACACGGGACCTGGCAACACTATCTGTACCTCAGAAAAGAAATTGGTACGACCGACAGCTAAAAGGTTTCCTCATGATACTTTGACTTATAGGTATATCCGCAGGAATTATCAGTGAGTGATTAAAACCGTACTGTATCTCTTTAGGAGACTGAGATTTTTAATTAAAATGCCTACAAAGAACAGCGCCTAGACGAGGATAGCACAATGGACCATGGGCATTTTTGTACTACTTTAAACGTAATAAATACTTGAATACTATGCTGTAGCCAAAATGAGAGAGAAAGTGGGAATGACAAGACGAAAATAAAATTATAATGTGACCCAGTTATGTCTAGACCCATCATAGACGAGAATCTAATAATAAAATACTATTACAATATTTTAATTAACTAATATTGATCGTTAGTTCAATAGCAATTGGGTTTAAATTGTAATGCATTTAATAGTTAAATCCTGTCAAGATTTATTTCGTAGTAACAATAGTGAAAGTAATAAGCATGTGCTGTTTTCATAGTAACGGGAAATGTACAGTCAACCAACACATAAGAAAAAAAACTCGAAACCGCTTAAAACTCGTTATATAAATTAAGACCATAAAATTTACATATCTTCACGATGATTAAATACCTTGACCTTACCTACGTACTATGTTAAAATTTTCATAAAATCTATAACAGCACCGGTCAACATTATATTGTATTGTCAAACAACACATGTTGTATAATTGTATGAGAGTTCAGAAATAGAACGAAGCCATATTGTGAATTACATCGATCTCGATACGAGAGTATACTATGTGTATATAACTCATTACGCACGACGTAATAATTGGACTGTTTTACAAAAAACTTAAACAGACTTCAAAGTACACTAAGAAGTAATCAAATCCTGATCTGTAGGGCTATTTTAAAACGTCGGATTCGATATCGGAAGCGGATTAAGAAATTTCCGAGGCGAATTTCAGCAATTGCTATTTTAATTTCTGAAAACTTTTCGATGAATCGAATTGATATTGCCGTGAAGAAACATCAAAAATATTCGAATTCCGAAATTAAAAAAGCAATTGCGGTATATCGACTCGGTAGTTTTTGAATCCGTTTCCGATATCGAATCCGAGCGTTTTAAAATACCCCTGCTGATGACAATGGGACCAAACGGGAAGTGTAACCTTTCAAATAAAAAAAATTTAAAAAAATACATTCGAATTGAGAACCTCCTCCTTTTTTTGAAGTCGGTTAAAAAGGTATAAAATTAATTAGTTTTGCCTCCCTATTAGGTATAGGAGATGGTCTATCAAACCGCACTCTCTTTTTGTTATATGATGTTAGAAAGTGACGGTTATATTCAAAACTCTAAAAAAGGGGGGTTTTATGTTTACAAAAAAAATTGTAAATATTAGTTTCACGAGGATTCCGCCAGAGGCGCTGTGACAATTCCTATAGAGAACTGTCGTAAACGCAAACGCAATAGTAAGCATTTACGTCACTTTATTAAGTGGGCTCATTCTACGAACGACATGCGTGGGCTAGTTTCTATACAGAAAACGATGACGTCATATGAGGTAGGTCATCTCAGTAGTGGACTGAACTAAAATAAATCTTAGTGTAGGATTATCTAGCATCTACTGCGCGGTTTCAATCGCGTTCGTTCCAGGCGATAATATATGTACAACATTCTCACAAACTTTCGCATGGGGACTGGTATCTGCCTCAAGACAAGATGGTTATCGACGAATCGTCATCTTTAGTAAACTATCAACCTTTGTATTCTCTGGCCTCGATGGGGCGAGCAATCAGTACTGCTTGAAAGAGACAAGGTAACAGAGGGTCTACTACGAAAAACGATAGTCCGTCCAACCAATTGGCTAATTGATTGACAACGATGATCGGACTATCGTTTTTCGTAGTAGGCCCTCTGATAATGCTCGGGGTTTGTCATATACTAGAGGAACTGCTAATATATTGTCGAAAGAAATAAAAAAAATAATAAACTAGAAAAATATGATAATAAGACACTACAATGAGAATAATGAAAACTAATTTATTATCAAAAGACTATCTTATATGCTTCTCAGTTAAAAACCGATTCTAATACTAACTAGTCTTTGACTGTTTTCAAACTATCATTGCCATTTCTACGTAACATCTCATCAAAACCGACTGTAGGTTCTGCGTCTACTCTTAAGCTCTTATTACCAGCTGAGGGCGGACCACATGCTTTTAAAACAAGGTTAAAATAACCTTATTTGACTTTTGTCTTTCTTTGACATCCGACCTCAAAACGGGACAAAAGACAAATAAGGTTATTCTAACCTTATTTTAAGAGCCTGTGATAGGCCCCCTGTTCTAAGGCTAAGTTTCTAATTCAATATCCTAAGCCTACATATATAATAATAAAAAATAAAACGGAAAATAAACCCAGCCACGGCTAAATCTTGCAAGTTCTTCGGACTGCATTGTATTAATTCATCTAAACGTTCACTGGTCACACTGCCTCTGAAATAAGGCGAGAGTTTTATAGAAAACTAATTTAGCTTCGTGGTTTTACCACTAGCGTGATGAACCTATATGATAAAGCGCTCGTGGTGGTAGTACCCAATTAATATGGCTTACCGATGTACCTGCGCAGAAGATAAATTTTCAAAGCGCGGGTAACGCTATTGGCCGACAGCTGCCGTCATGTTAGCGCGCGCCGTGCGGACGGGCGTGATTTGGGAGTGAGACGGAACTAACAGCTGCAGTGTATTATGAACCTTATAGTAGTGATCTAAGGTTGATTGTAAGTTTTAAGCATTCTTTCGTTAATCTTCGGGGCCATACTTTCTTTTCTGTGCGAACGAAGATTCACGACGCGTCATATAAGTTGGGTAATACTTAATCGATAGGAAAAGTTAAGGCGCTGAGAAGCGTTGAGGCCTGGTGGTATTTCAACTTGAGCCGTTTTCCGTGCTTCGGAAGGCACGTAAAGCAATTGGTCTCGGTTATCACTTAATTGCGATAGTCGTTAAGCTAGTTTGAGGCCTCCTAGATGGCTTGAAAACTCGCAACGGTTGACCACTAGCCTACCTCCACCGATCCGCAGTGGGCACGCGTGGTGGATTATTGCCTATTCCGTTTCACCCTCATTTGTGAAAAGAGGCCTGTCCTCAGCAGTGAGACACATTATAGGCTGATGATGATGATGATGAACTTATAACCTTCCTCACTAAGTGGACTAACTAACGACCTAACTAAAAGACCCACGGCTGTACGGATAATGATGCTGTTTTCACAGTTACTAGGAACCTAGAGGAAGATATCATTGAGCTGTGAATAAAGAGACTTAATAAGAGACCTAGTAATATAAATAATCGAATACCTAGTTTCTCACGTTTTCTCACTTACGGTTGCAACCAAAAACGCCGTAACCGAAAAAGAGAAACAACCTTACGATATTTATTATTTATAACATTTGTAGCACACATATGCTATTTAGAAAATCAATTAACAATACAAACGGTTGTGAAAACCATTACACTATCCATTAAACGATAACTTGTACCATAAGACATGTGACTTAACCATTGAACTATTATTATTACGTATAGAGAAGCTATCATAAGCAACAGTTATGGCCAATTTTTTTTAATTCAACTAAAGTTCTCATTAGCGCTGAAATAATAATTAGTTGTCTAAGCAGACAGTGGTGCCGATTCTGTTTTAAATCGCACTAAACTAATTTTAGTCACATCTCATCTCTTTCTTACGAACATGATTGAAAAAGGATAGAACATATTTTAAGTTGTCAAATTAATCTTTGCCGTTTTATTTTGCGTGTATTTAGGCGTAACTGCGATAGATGGCGACTAAAATTATATTGAAAACAAGCATTGGACTAATTTGACAGGACTAAATTTCTTACATCCTTTTCTTATGTTCTTTGTTAGAAAGTGACATAGTGACATTAGAATTAGTTTAGTTGTGAACAACAGAATCAGGGCCAGTGTGAACACGTAGCGCTATTAGAACGCTTTTAGGAGTATTTTTCTCGCAAACGCCGTGATTTTCTCGGCGCTTTCGCGTTTCTTTCATCGTTCTACAATAACAAGTGTGGCCGGATGGCGTTACTTAAACGGAACATAGTTGTGATTTGTGGCGTCTTCTCTATACGTAGTAATAATAGCTCAATGGACTTAACATACATTGTTGAGATGAGTCTATGTAAAGCGGAAGGTTAAAGTCATTGAAACAAAAGAATAAATCGTGCTCAGGTAAAATGACGTACGTTTAAAATCACGACTTCATTGTCGACGCTGATTACCGTACATCGCTGATATTTTGTAGAATAAAAACAATAGGTAGTTATATTGGTTGACAACATGTTTTCCTACTTAGTGAAGCCTTATGCTACAAGCCACGATATCGTAAGCTCAGGTTTTTGATGCTATTATGACCCTTATTAGTAATTAATTTAGGTATCATATCTTCAAACTCTATGATCAAATGAAACATAAGTAAAAAAAACATGCGTCGAACATAGAACCTCACTCATAGACATAAATCTAAATAGATAACGCAAGTCCCTCCATACGTATGAAAACCGAGCGAGTCACTTTTTTTGTGCCTACCATAATGTCACAAAATTGATTAAGATAGGTTGGCATTTGATTTTTAACGTGAAAATGAAGCTATCCTATTCGTCAGCTAAACACATCCCTCGCTAGTCTCGCTACACATCTCTGGTGGACATGCAGCCTTCTGCGAGTTCGCTGTCCGTGCGAATCAGTTTCAAAAGAAGACTATTGTTCTCACTTTTTGCACAGATTTTGACACGCGAAATATTCTCGCGTCATCTATTTAGATGTATATCTGTGACTTCACTCTTTTTAACTCGATTAATAAATACTTATGAAGACCTAAATAAAGTCGTTTTTCCATTAGCAGAAGCATGCTTCGTACTTTCGACCTTTTGTCCCAAACGCATCACAATCAACGCAACTTTTCTACAACATTATTTACCTGACTTCGCGCTTCTCCGCCTCCTCCTGAGTAATATCTTCCTCGACCGAGTAATCAAGGATTGACTTTACGCCAAACGATCGCAGTCTGAAAAAAATATAAATAAAAATGTTAAATACACTTTATTCGTGACAAACTACGTAGTAATAATAGCTTAATGTGACAGGTATTCTCACTATGAGATGAGTAAAAATCAAATACACAAATGAATTATGTTTCCGTGAGCGTGACCATCGCACGCTTGCTAAAAATTATGTATATTTACAGTACAAAGTTGTAAACTTTAACTAAAAACATATTTTTGAGATCGTCAAAAATAAGGCAAACAAAAATGTATGTACACACGGCTACACCAAGCTATACAGTTCCAGTATAAGCTGATCTCGCATTGTATAGGATTTCAGTACAGTTTCAGCTTATATTGGAAATGTATAGCTTGATCTGTAGCCGTGCGTAATAGAAGTCTGGCAAACGAATGTTGAGCCTGGCTGTAATTTAAACTCTTTACATGGCAACATTATATTAATGTCACTTTCGTCACCCGGCATAAAAAGTGTCAACTAGTTTACTGAACCAGTTTTGATACTAACCCTTTATTCATAATGGCTTTATAGCTAAATCAGTGTTATAGTGACCACCTTCTCATTCTTTCGATCACCTTAATATTCTACAATATGCTAAATGAACTTCTACGGTCGCTAATCACTGAAACACCAAAATATAAACTAGAAAAAAATTAAATTTCCACAATTTTTGAATTTGTTTTTTTATATACCTAGTACGCTTAGTTTGGGATCAGATAACCGTTTGTGAGGAATCTCAGGATGTTTAGTTATTTAAAAGTATTCTATATAAAAATAGAATATAACTAGTTTATGTAGAATTTTAACACATTTACATACAAATAATTACTTACGAAAATCAAACATAACTTAATATTTATATAATCTTTTTGTAATGTATCACAACAATTTATTCCTCCTATACTTAATGATACCACATCTAGTTTTTTTAAATTTGCCGCGCTTTTTCAGGTTCTACTTTCGTATGCCAGACTAATAAAGTTCTAAAGTGAAATATGAAATTGTAAAGCTACGTCTACATTACCGAATTTCGGCAAAGAATCGTATTGTTCGGCAAATAAAATGATATATACTCCCAGTAGTTAATACACAAAAAACCAAACCCAAAAGGTATTTAGGTACAAAAAAGCGTAATAAAACTAAAGTAATCACCTCTCAATCGTTGGCTTGATCTTGTTTTGATCTTCTCCGGCCACAAATTGTCCGTAGAACGTGGCCTTCATGATGACTTCGAACAACCTCTGCCCGACGACTTGGCGCATTCTCTTCATAAGCTGGAAAAACAGAATATAAAAAGTTAGTACGAAAATAGGCTAATAGAAAATACTGTTTAGTTAACAAAACAAATCGTGTCTTGTGTAGGGATTGCAATCCCGCAAAACGGGATCACGCATTCCCGCGGGATCCTGCTGCTTTTATTAGTCTGCTGGATCCCGCACCTTCAAAGCGCGGATCCGCGGATACCGCAAAGTTAAAATTTGGCGCTAAAACTAGCCGAGAGAGCGTTTTCAGCATCAGGAGGAGGGTAGGAGATGATACAATAAATGCCATTTGCTTCGTAAGAGCGTATTTTCAAAAGTTATCACCACAGGTTGATATCATAGTAATAGCATCTAAGAGAAAGTTGAGATTTGATAATAATCAAATCTCAACTTTCTCTTAGATGCTATTTATTTATTTATTAGTTTTATATTTTTAATTCAGTCTTATTCATAAAATGACTAATAAGTCATTTTATGAATAAGACTGAATTAAAAATATAAAACTGTTGTTAGGAGTAAGGGTAAAATTAAACAAACCTATTAAGCTATGCCAAACATTTTAAGAAACCAGATTACTAATTACTTATACCTAATTAACAGAAAAGAAATAATGTCTGCTGCTTAATGTAAGAAATATTTAATAAAAGTTGATTTTTATACACAAAAATCTGTTCAGATAATTTCAAAGATGCAGGATCCCGCGTGATCCCGCGCGGGATTGAGTAATCCCGCATATCAATCCCGCGGGATTGAATGAGCTGCGGGATTGCAATCTCTAGTCTTGTGATTACAGTCGCGCTCCCGAGAAAATAAGTATCTAGATTTGCGGAGTCCAAACTAACCTTCTGGCAATTTTCAACAAAATGAGTTCGGTAGTTTTGACTTGAAAACTTAGTAGACAGACTCACTTTAACTATATTAATATACTATAAGGATTATGTATGATACAGGAAAAATCCCGAGAATGCCATGATGATGAAGATTCAGTTATTTTCATTATTTGTATTTTCAATTCATGACACTGTTGGTTATCTATCTCTTCTTTTCAAGATTGAAATAACATTTCAGATTGCTGTTCAGAAAATAAACTCCCATTAAATTAAAATAAATGTAATATACAGGACGAATTTTTATTTTAAATTTAATTAAATTAATTAATAAATTTTCATTTTAATTTTTTATTTTAATTTTAATGGCATTTTTATTTTCTTCAAAATTTAGCTCGGTGTTCCCTTCAGCATTTTTCTCTAAGACCTGTAGATCAGAAGTTGCCCTCACTGGCTAGAAAAAAAAAATCATCCTGCATTACTCCACTATGTTGGATGAAGTCGATTTCATAATAGACTTCGGAGTTAACCCTTTCTTTTGTTCAACACTTTGATCTTATAGTTACCAAATCATTCAAGTTATTGCGGTTTATTTGGCGGAATTGCAGAATCTTGAAGAATATTTTGGCCCTTAAATCTTCTTTCATTGCACTGGTTCGAACCACTTTAGAATACTGCTCTTGTATCTGGAACCCTTACTGCAATAACCACTCATACAGGATTGAAAGAATTCAAAAGAGATTCATGTTTTTCCTTACAGTCAGTCAAAAGAAACGTCTTGAGCCATCTTACGAGGATAGGTAAAGTTCTTCAAAATTACATATATTAAGGACCACCGCTGGGTGGTAAAATTTTATGGTACAAGATTGTAAGTAGTCAGGTTAATTGTCCCTAGTTACTTGCCGAAATAAATATTACCGTTCCTCATCCAAGTTCTAGGGTAATTAACTTTAAGCCATTAATTAGCTCGCACGGTGGTAGGGTACTTTGTAGTACCCAACTGGCTGGCTAACACCCTCAAGTTGAAAATCTGTCGCCAAACACCTATAGGTGTGTTCCGACAGCTGCACTTGAGAGCCAGTTCCTTCTAGGCTTTGTGTGTGCACCACCATCGGCCTATAAATAGTAAAAAAAAAGCCATTTACTGTGAATACGTCTAGGACTTGGTTTCGATAGCTTTTTATCAAGACTTTGTAACGAGCACAACAGGTTTTACAAGTGTAATAAAACTGATATAATGTCTTGTTCACTTTCATGCTATAAAATTTCTTTTCAAGTTATTTAAATAGCATTTTTTTTTTGTAATGAGCCATTTTATTTAGTAGCGGTAATTATAATAAAAAGAGGTAGATATCGCATTAACGCACGTTAATTGTTGCAGACAAATTCAGACAATTGTCGTAATTTTGCTTAGCAGCTACATATAGCTATCTCTTTCGGTACTATACGTTCCGTATTATCTATCGCTTTCACCTAATTCAACAATAACTGAACGCCGCTTAGTATGAGGGTAGTATAGTATATCACATGTTAGTATTTATTTTCATAATTTATACGAGTATTTTTTAAGAAGTGTAATGCGCCAGACCTTATACATAAATAAATAAAAATAAAAGATCATGTAGCATCGTCTTAATCTCTTCCAGTATGTAATTTGTTTATTCAGAGAGGTAGAGCGTAGCGTTTATTCGCTCAAAGAGCAGCTCGACTGGGGAAGTACCTCCACCTTACAGAATACCGCAGCAATAACATTATGTAACATTTTCTAGCAGAAAATGTTACTGTAAATAATGCAGTACGAGACCAAATTCTTACCAATTCACTCTATCTACCTTCGTCGTTTGTCCTTCTAGAAACGGATCCTGTAGAAGTATTTAATGTAATCTCAAATCTTAAATCAAAAAGTGCCCCCGGATGGAATAACATATCGACTCATTTTTTAAAATCGTCCAAACGTTTATTAATTCCAGTTATATGTCATTTGGTAAACCTATGTTTCAGTCAAGGAAAGTTCCCTAAAATCCTAAAGCAGTCAGTCATAACACCTGTGTACAAGAGTGGAGATAGAGATGACGTCAATAATTACCGACCAATATCTGTTTTGCCATCTATCTCAAAAGTACTGGAAAAATTGATTAACAACAGATTATTGGCATATTTAAATAAATTTTGCATTTTATCTAATTCTCAATTCGGCTTCAGAAATGGTCTCTCTACTGAAGATGCTGTCACAGCACTATGTAACCGTATCGTGGACCATGTAGATAAAGGACGAAAGTGCTTAACAGTATTCTTAGACCTCAAAAAGGCGTTTGACACAGTTTCTGTTCCGATCCTTATCCACAAACTAGAAATGATAGGTATAAGAGGTACTCCACTTGCTCTACTGTCAGATTATCTAAATGAGAGAAAGCAAAGGGTCAAAATTGGTGAAACAGTCAGTGAAGATGAGTTTATAAGCTATGGAGTCCCGCAGGGGAGTGTTTTGGGCCCTACCTTGTTCTTGGCGTACATTAACGACCTGTGTAATTTGGAAAATAAAGGACGGTCATATTATTTCCTATGCAGATGATACTGCTATTATCTTCACCGGCACTTCCTGGAACGATGTTAAGAAAAAAGCAGAAATAGGGCTTGCTAAAATCGCTAGATGGCTAAATTCAAATCTACTTACCCTCAATATTAATAAAACAAACTTTATATGCTTCACCATGTACGATCGCACTCAACCTGAACCTGGTTTCAACATAAAAATACATAAGTGTAACTTCGAAGACACATCCTGTGCTTGTCCTACCATTGGAAAAGTAGGGACGGTTAAGTACTTAGGCATTGTGATAGACCAACGGTTATCTTGGCACGCTCACCTTGAACAACTCATGAATAGAACTAGAAAATTGATTTGGATATTTAAAAATCTGAGACATGTGGCTTCCAAAACACTTCTGAATCAAATCTATGTGGCTCTTGCACAATCAGTTTTAACTTATTGCATACCTATCTGGGGAGGTGCTACAAAGACGAAATTTCTAGACCTAGAGAGAGCACAAAGATCACTACTTAAAGTTATGTATTTTAAGCCATATCGATACCCAACTCACATGCTCTACTTAAACTCAGAAACACTTACAATCAGGAAACTGTATGTACTGCACACAATATTGAAACATCATAAAACACTAAAATACAGAGTATACTTACCTATACAATTAAATAAAAGACGAAAATTTACTGTAACAAAAACTCTGCGTGTGAATACTACTTTTGCAACAAGACAGTATTTAATAAAATCTTCCCATTTATACAACAAAATAAATAAAACCATGAATAATCACACATGCAAGAAAATTATAACAAACTGGCTATCTTTATTAAATTACGATGAAACTGAAGCTCTTTTAGAAATCATTTAAACGGCATATTTAATAATTCTAATCACACCATAATCAATCACATGCACAATCTACACACAGGCACCTACACACAAATATCTACACACACACCCACACACACACACACACACACACACATACACACACACACACATACACACACACACACACGCACCCCCATTCACAATAATACACATTTAAAAAATTGTATGTTTCATTCACTTTTATTTATGTTTTTCATGTTAAATTGTTTTAAATATTCTTATTTTATCCTGTTATACCTGTTACGCCTTAATCATAAGTATACTCTGTTATGGAAGAGCGAGGTCTCCTAGCACAAGTATTTCTATACTTAAAAGGAGATCTCCACTACGTTTATTACTGTATGATTCAGATTTTGATAATAAAGCATTTGTATTATGTGGTGTAAAGTTGTGTTCCTGCGCGTGAGGGAGAGGGGAAAGGTCGGTAACGCGTGAGCGATGCTTCGTGTGTTGCAAGCATCCATATGTCTACGGGAACTGCTTACCATGTTTATTTTATCGTAGAAATGAAGCTGTAAATCTTCCTAAGAGTAAACAAATAAATAAAAATAAAATCAGGCAGGCCGTATGCTCGTTTACCGACTTATGCCCGGTTTCAATAAACAAAAACGAATCGTTTTGCTTACCAATGGTAGGTTTTTTTATTGCCAAACTGGGCATATAGATCATTTCGTAAGCTAATTGTACCTGTGATAGCTACTTCCATATGGGAGGGTCTGCTATGCAAAGCTTTGAGGTCTTTGCTTCATTATTAGTAAAGATATAAGAGTCTTAATTTTAATAAATCTTAACCGATACCGGTCCGTAAATTATTGAAACCGGGCCTTAGTAGTATTATAAAACCCTTAGTACTACCTACTCTTTCTATATGCGCTTACGTCATGCATTTGGGATTACGTCACGGCGGGCAAGCTCTACAACGACTACCTATAGATTCTAGCAAGTCTGCGACTGCAAGGTCACTTCAAGTGTTTCTTTTCGTTAAATTATCCAACTATGAGATTCTTACCGTTGTTTTGGTCAGCGACGAGCGACTCAGTGGTGCCGATTCTGTTGTAAATCGCACTAAACTAATTTTAGTCACATCTCATCTCTTTTTACAAACATGATTGAAAAAGGATAGAACATATTTTAAGTTGTCAAATTAATCTTTGCCGTCTATTTTGCGTGTATTTAGGCGTAACCGCGATAGAAGGCGACTAAAACTATATTGAAAAGAAGCATTGGACTAATTTGACAGGACTTAATTTCTTACATCCTTTTCTTATGTTCTTTGTTAGAAAGAGACATAGTGACATTAAAATTAGTTTAGTTGTGAACAACAGAATCGGGGCCAGTGTCGATATATACATGTGATTTTTTTATAATAATAAAAATAATATTAAGGCGCGGACAGCTCACGATTTCAAACGACGAATGCACTCACACAACCTAGAATGTGGAATGACTGATGTGTGTGTACTTTTGGAAAATTGCATAGTATATGTAAGGAAATCAGAATAGATACGGATTTCTTAATGTATTGACATGTTGATACATAATATGAGACGATGAACAATTTTCAAAAAAAAATATCATTGATATTAGACATATAATAATCTATCTATTTATTTTCATAACAGTATAAATTATTTAGGTCCTTACATATGAAATTAGCGTTTTGTCGTACTGACCACTTTGATCTCAAATATCTCCTCTTTGGTTAAGAATTCCAAATTCAAATTTATAAATTTTCCTAATTATTTTTTTCTTTGGCGTCGCTTATTACCGCACAATGGAAAACATGAAATATCGGTATATTTACGAGTACGAGTTCTGCCGTGGCACCAGTGCTGCAGAAACAGCTCGAAAGATTAATTATGTGTACGGCGCTGGTGTCGCAAAAGAAAGCACGGTACAGTATTACTCAACTTATATGGCGCGTCGTGAATCTTCGTTCGCACAGAAAAGAAAGTATGGCCCCGAAGATTAACGAAAGAATGCTTCAAACTTACAATCAACCTTATAACACTACTATAAGGTTCATAATACACTGCAGCTGTTAGTTCTATCTCACTCGCAAGTCACGGCCCTCCGCACGGCGCGCGCTAACATGACGGCAGCTGTCGGCCAATAGCGTTTCCCGCACTTTGAAAATGTATTTTCTGCGCAGGTACATCGGTAAGCCATATTAATTCCCTGTACGTTTTTGGTTTCAACGTTTTCGTTCCGGAAAAGCCGACCTTCAGAACCAACCCCGTGGACGGCCGAAGACCAAAGTGGAAAATGAAGAATTAAAGGCTATTGTGGAAGCGGATCCATTATAAAGCACTTCAGAGATAGCTGCAGGCTTCGGGGTAAGTGATAAAACTGTATTAATCCACATGAAGCAAATCGGGAAAGTAAAAAAACTTGAACGATGGGTACCTCATGAATTGAGTGAATCGAACTTGCAAACACGCGTCAACTGCTGTGTTACTTTGCTCAACCGACTCAATAATGAAGGGATTTTAAATCGAATCATTACTTGTGATGAAAAGTGGATACTGTACGATAATCGGAAGCGCTCGTCGCAATGGCTGAACCTTGGAGACCCAGCCAAATCCTGCCTTAAACGAAAATTGACTCAGAAAAAGTTACTTTTGAGTGTTTGGTGGACTAGCGCCGTTGTCGTTCACTACAGGTTTCTAAAATCTGGCCAAACGATTACGGCAGATATCTATTGTCAGCAACTGCAAACCATGAAGAAAGAACTAGCTGCTAAACAACCGAGATTGGTCAATCGCTCTAGGCCACTGCTGCTTCACGACAACCCAAGACCACACACTGCACAACAAACAACCGCTAAGTTAGATGAGCTACAATTGGAATGTTTGTGACATCCACCGTACTCCCCGGACCTTGCTCCAACAGATTACCATTTTTTCCGGAATTTGGAAAACTTTTTACAAGGAAAAAAATTCAACTCCGATGCGGCAGTCCAAACCGCCTTCAAAGAGTTTATTAATTCTCGCCCCCATGGTTTTTTAGTAAAGGGATCAATAAACTACCTATGGGATGGCAAAAGTGCATAGATAACAACGGTGCATACTTTGATTTATTAAATATATTTTACAAAATAAAAATTGACTTTATATTCCTCCCGTACAAAACGCCAATTTCATATGTAATGACCTAATATATGTAACTTAAACTGTTCACCACTACTGAGCAAACTGCTCACAATTCGTATTGCACCCTCCGCTGAAATGTGCTCCCGGTTAAATATGATTGAAAATGACGTTTTGTTACAAAACGTGTAAAAAATTATTTTATAGATAAAAAGGTATATAAACCAAAGGAGATTGACCATATTTGGGCCCACTATTGTGTCATCGCGTGTCTCAATTAAATATGATTCAAAAATCAAGTCTTATTTTATTATGTTCATTCACAAAATATTAATATTTTTCTATCCCGAGGATTAAAAACAGCATTAATAATATATTCGCTTGAACTCCTTTACACCTGTAGGTACGCCTTCCGCACCACAGATATCTGAAACCGTACGCCATTCGAATCACAGTTTTATTAATATCGAATGTTGCCAGGTGTTAAATTAGGTTTGTCGTAGTTAAATACGGTCTATATAGCTTTTTCTGATGAATAACGCTAGTAATGATGAAACGAAATTACGAGAGTGATATTAGATAATATTCGTCGGTTAAAGGTAGCAGAAATGCCAAATACACATTTTATTTATAATTGTGTTTGATGACAATGATTATTTTCCAAACAGAATGTAATGTAAGAACCTATTACGATAATAGTATAGTTATAAAAAGTAACAAGTAACATAAAATAATTTCTTAAAAGTATTAATTTATTTTACGAAAAATAAAATCTTCTTAATTTTAAGTTTGGCAACCAAATCCATTTTATGAGTACTTATTTTTGCTACTGTCATGTTATATTATAAATAGGTAAGTTTGGCAACCGAATCTTTTTTATGAGGACTCATTTTTGCCAGTGTCGAGTTATATTATAAATAGGTAAGTTTGGCAACCAAATCTTTTTTACGAGGACTTATTTTTGCCAGTGTCGAGTTATATTTTGAATAGGTAAGTTTGGCTACCAAATCTTTTTTATGAGGACTTATTTTTGCCAGTGTCAAGTTATATTTTAGTTCTGGTCACTAAATAAATCATTTTCATATAGTCCGCACTATCAGTCACCGTCCGTAACAGATATATTTTAGTAAAATAGTTGTCATTGTACTAAAACTTCTCACGGACCTTTTGAGATAACTTGAAAAGTCACAATATACATAATTAATTTCACTGAACTTGTGTGCACATAGATTGATCTTTATTGGATAAAACACCACTGATAATATGCATTAACCTGAAATTACAGGAATTTATGGAAATAAAACGAAGACGCTATGTGACTTTGCAAGATCCCGCCAAAAAGTCTAGCATACCTACGTTTAATCTTTTGCAAAACATCACAATAAACACAAATTGTATTTTTTAGTGGCCTCCATTAAAAAACCTTAAGATTACCGACTTACTAATTCTAAACCATTGAATTACTAAAACAAACTATGTAAATAGCCATTTTTTGCATTTTATTATCTTAAATTCTGCATCAGAAAAAAGAAAAAAGCTCTTAAACCCGGGTCAGAAAATTAAAACTGTTTACTGATTATGAAAATATAGTATTTTTTCTACAAAATAAAAAATAAATCATTGTGACACAAACATTTTCGAAGTGGAATTCCCCTTAGAAAATGGTCATTCTCCTTTTTACATACCTACCGAAGAGATAGGATTACTAATAATCCATGATATAATCAAGTTTTAAAGCTGCCATATTTTATGTATGTGAGTTGCCGCGACTTTAAATTTAATTTCCCATTAGAGGGAATAGGGGGACATTGATACAACCGTTATATATTTTTTACTGAACGCAGCCAAATCTTCGCCGATACACACATACGTAGGCATCAGTACCCCGAGTGTAAAGTTTGCAAAGAATTGACGTAACTATCGCGTTTACGTAATTCTATGAGAACTTGTATCTTAGCAAGCTTTACAGAATCACGGCCGCTTTCAGCCAGCGGTTTGTGCTCGACGTCTGAAGACACGTTTCGGACAATCATTGGTAAAAATAATCCTCACCTTCGGGTGTAATTTAACCTTAGGATTTTGGTGTAAACAGATACATTTAACGTTAAATGGCAAGGAAATATAATATTTTAATAAGTTCTTGGTAATTTTCTGTGATGTTTTTTTTTACATAATATGACGGTATGGGGAAGATTGATAGTACATACATACATATTAGAGATATCAACGTGTATAGCGTATTGACATTTCGTAGAGTACCATTAAATCTCTATTCAGAAGTAATCATAACAAACATCATCATCATCAGCACATAATCACTGCTGAGTGAAATAAGAATAAAGGTAACAGGAATACTACTGAAAAGAATGGACAGATATTCCACCATGCATGGCCACTGCAAATTGGTGGAGATAGGCTAGTGTTCAACTTCGTTGGAGTTTCCAAGCCGCCTAAGAGATCTCCAACTAGCATAACGACTTACACAATTTAGTGATAGCCGAGAACAACGGCTTTACGTGTGTAGAGGTTTCATACCCTACAGAAAAATAATAATTTAAACTTTATTTGACAAAGCTTTTTGTTTTGTCACTCTATCGATTTTTCCACGTCATTTTGTACATAATTTTTTGTAATAGTAATTAATTAGTAAATTTCCTTCAACCCTCTACCTATGAGTTTTCTTTAAAGTCTTCAGATGAGACCATAGGTAGACCGCACGCATAAAAAAGAACCTCGATTCTACGAGAACGTGCCTCCTAAAGCACGGAAAATGCTCGAGTTGAAATACCACTAGACGGTCACCCATCCGGAAACCGTCCACATCAGCAATTGCTTATCTTTGTCGATCGATTAAGAACGGCTAATCAAGTTAGGTACAGTACAAGCGCATCAACGAGCCTAAAAACATTAATGAGAAACACTGCTTTTAGGAGATAAGCGCTTGGCAAAGATTCCGTGCTACTGATGTATTAAATTCAGAAAAATCTAGAAATCTTGACTGAATTTTATTCTGTATCTGCCCGAATAGTAAACTGCTTTGCATTACTGATACAATACCATCGTGTATAGGCATGCCACGTGTATGTCTGGGAGAAGGCAGTTCATATAAAATCGAACCAACTCATGTTTCATTTTATGATTCCAGAAATTGTCATCCCTTTCAATGGCTTCTAATTTTAACTTTTGGGTTTGTCCACTCCAAATCGAAAAAATACGGGTTGAAGATTGTAAATCATATTTGTGTTGACTATATAATTAAAAGTAGTAGGTGGTAGAAAGTCAACTAACTACATAATAAAATGTATATGTCCCAAGTTTGTCCTGAAATAGCTAACAACGTTGTCACCATTGAATAGCGTAATAATTCAATGGTTGTCACTGAAAAAGAATGTATGTGTGACGTAATAAAGGTGAAATTTTTCGTCTTCAGATATAATAAGGTAATGAAATATCCATAGATATAAGATTCTTGGGATTAGTTGATTTATCTTCATGTTTGTTTTTGTTGTATGTATACTATGGTTATGCGGCTATCGCCAAGACGTTCGACCAAGGACGCTTGCACTCAGGGCATACGAATATGTGTTCTATTGCTATCTGTATAGAGCAATACTCAAATGCTTATAAAAAAAATCGACACAAAGCGTCCGGTACCAACCATGCAGGTCGAGCGTTGCCCGACGACTAAAGAACAACCGCGTAAGCTATTGCTACATTTAGACAGCGTGGAATAGGGTTGAAAATTGTAAATCATATTTGTGTTGACAATATGACTAGTTGCCGCTTGGATATTTATTTTTGCGTTTTCTTTAGATTATACAGAAAATACTCATTAAATTTAATAATTATCCGGTTAACATTTCAATATAATGCAGTATCTAACATATTCTCAAAAAAAAATTAGTTGTTGTCGCTGAAAATACAGAGAATTACGACGCCAAAGTTTATTTTTATGCACTAGTTTACGATTTTTTTGTGGGGAATACAAAGCACTTTTCAATATTCTATTCGGTTAACATTTTTCTTCAGGCCCTTGTCTGTCCACATTATTTTTTGTGTGAGGTATTTTCATTGGGTTGCGTCATACTCGCGTCTCAAAGAAACCCATTTTTGTGAAATTGAGCTTAGTCCCCGTCTTAATTGGAAAATCATGTAATGAGCTAATGTGTAGACGTAATACTCAAAGGGAATGCGAGGAAGTAAAAGGGTGGGGCGATGGCGGCTTGCACCTAGCTCTAGTCTGTGCACGTGCCTAGTGAACATACTTTGCGGTAATTTTATTTCAAATTGAATAAGGTATTTCTCAACGCATTTACAGTATTTAATGGAATTAAGTCCATTTTTGGAAAATGTATTTTTTGTACTACCGCTCCTGGGACAAAAAAAACACCTGTATATCTAGTAGGTTCTTTGAGAAAATGTCAACAGAACCTTGTTGAATGTTGAAGTATTCAAATTGATTCGGCGCGCTGTCTCAATTTTTTGAAAAATGGTACTTATTGGATTCGCATATTTAAATATATAAAACCATAGTCACTAAAATGTGTCAAACATGTTACACAAATTCGTTAAAACTCATTTTGTGTCCTCTGAGCAACGCACGGACAAGTTCGCTTACTTGAATTTGAGTAGTAGGTACTTAAATAAAAGGACGATTCAAGGGGACTCCCAAGTTTTTATTATGACAGATAAACTGGGCATTATATATCCTATTTATGAAAAAAACTACTTTTCTAAATAAAATAACACCCTTGTTAATGTAATGTACGCTGATGACACAACTCTAATCACCACATCAATGGAGGAAATGGAAACGTTACTGAGTCGTCTGGAAACTGAGAGTGAGGCCATGGGGCTGTCCATCAATAAGAGCAAAACAAAACTGATGGTGGTCGACCGAACAGATGTACTCTCAGGCCCCAATATTAGTCAGGACATCGCAACAGTGGACAATTTCATCTATCTCGGCTCCTACATCACTAACGGTGGCAGTTGTGTCCCAGAAATCAAGCGTCGGATGGCCATGGGCAGAGATGCGATGACACGCCTGGAAGGCATCTGGAAGAACCGAGGCATAACAGAGCGAACCAAGATAATCGCGCGTAATCCGTGCCTTGGATTTCCTCATATTCATGTACGGAGTGGAGACATGGACTATCTTAGCTAGAGAGAAGAAAAGGATTGACGCATTTGAAATGTGGAGCTGTCGACGAATGCTACGGATACCGTGGACAGCTAAGCGCACCAATGTCTCAATCCCTACGCAGCTAAAAGTGAAAGATAGACTATCCACTAATTGTCACCGCCGTATACTCTCCAACTGTGGCCACATAGCGAGACGCGGTGATGAGTCTGGAAAAGTTGGTCATTGTTGGAAACGTCGAGGGCAGGAGATCACGCGGAAGCTCCCCTACTCGATGGACGGATCAACTAAGGGAAAAGGGGGCCAAATTTTACGACGTGGTCCAGTTGGCCACCAATAGATGTCGCTGGAGGCAAGCCGTCCACGCTGTATCAAAGGCGTCCGGCGATCACGATCTTCAGCCATGAAGAAACGACCACAGAGAGAGAATGTAGGGCCAAGTTCGTCATTTGATTTAGTATATATTTTTTTTTTCATATTATCCTCAATTATTGAATAAAATATTTATTTAAATATTTAAGAAATCACGGCTATTACTCCCGAAAGAACATATTATGTCTCATTAAAATATTGTGAGTGGAGGAGATTTCGAGATGGCATATTTTCGAAACCTATGTTGGGTTAGTCATGCTGAACAACTTTTACTATGGGACCAACCAAATTCTCAAAAAAAAAACACACATTATAATAATCGAGCAAGGTTAACCATCAGTAAGTAAAAAAAGAGAGAGAATTCTTCTGTTGGTCCTATAGTCAAAGTTGTTCAGCATGACTAACCCAATATAGGTTACGAAAATATGCCATTGCACAATCTCCACCTGTATTATACCTACACCTACAATAAACGTATCTATTCTAACCACTTCAGCCTACATTTAAGTAACTACATAGTTCTTATATTAGACATATAATTTCTCTCGATGTTTATTTATGACCTGCCTACCTTGGATTATAATTATTTTTAGAACATTTGCGTCGGCACACACCCGCCATTATCAGCAACGGCCAAAACTTATGACATAACATTGAAATGTAACTGAAATGCTCTCAATTTTGGCGGATTCTCAGATAGCTAAATCATTTCTTGGAAAACATTTTTTCCTTTGTTAATAAACTAATTTACTACAATTTAGACTGATTTGACATAATCAACTCGACCCACGCATATTATACCCTATTATACATATATTATGGTTGAGAAGCCATAAAAAAAAATATATAAAATTTTATACTTATGAAGCATCTTTCCCCTGCATTAAAATACATTAAATAAAAAAACAGGCCAAGTGCGAGTCGGACTCGCAAACGAAGGGTTCCGTACAATATTAACTAACTCATTGTGCTATGAAAACAAAATACAAAAGAAAGACGTTTGTTGTATGGGCGCTCCTTTAATTTTCAATATTATTTCATTTTTATTATTTGTTGTATTCTCTGAAAATTTCAGCTGTCTACCTATTACCGTTCATGAGATACAGCTCACTGACAGACAGACGGACGGACGGATGGGCGTACGAACAGCGGAGTCTTAGTAATAGGGTCCCGTTTGGCACCCTTCGGGTACAGAACCCTAAAAACTAAAGTGATATTATGTTACCCTACCTCGGAAAATCTGAAAAGAGTTATTTCTCATTTTATTGTTTGCATGTATGAATTTCAAACCAGGAGATAATCTTTCTCGGTGAAATTTGCATAATTCGGTGTATTGTAGTTAGTAACAGTCGACTAATTAGCAATTTAGTATAACTAGTATTTTCAAGGCGATCATGTAAGTTGCATCTATAATAGTTTTATAGTTGTCACACCTGAAAGCAGCTAAAGCAATGAACTCGTAAAAAAATAACGGCTAGGATACGATGCTCCACTATGGAATTCCAGTGCTTACCCTCCTACTCCATCATCAGACCCTGAAAACCATATATGGCCAAAGTTCATCTTACGACAATTCCAACAACCCCAAACACGGCTAGGATACGATGCTCCACTATGGAATTCCAGTGCTTACCCTCCTACTCCATCATCAGACCCTGAAAACCATACATGGTCAAAGTTCATCTCAGGACAATTCCAACAAGCCCAAACACGGCTAGTATACGATGCTCCACTATGGAGTTTCAGTGCTTACTCTCCTACTCCATCATCAGACCCTGAAAACCATACATGGTCAAAGTTCATCTCACGACAATTCCAACAAACCCCAAACACGGCTAGTATACGATGCTCCACTATGGAGTTCCAGTGCTTACTCTCCTACTCCATCATCAGACCCTGAAAACCATACATGGTCAAAGTTCATCTCATGACAATTCCAACAAGCCCAAACACGGCTAGGAAACGTTGCTCCACTATGGAGTTCCAGTGCTTACTCTCCTACTCCATCATCAGTCCCTGAAAACTATACATGGTCCAAGTTCATCTCACGACAATTCCAACAAACCCCAAACACGGCTAGTATACGATGCTCCACTATGGAGTTCCAGTGCTTACTCTCCTACTCCATCATCAGACCCTGAAAACCATACATGGTCAAAGTTCATCTCATGACAATTCCAACAAGCCCAAACACGGCTAGTATACGATGCTCCACTATGGAGTTTCAGTGCTTACTCTCCTACTCCATCATCAGACCCTGAAACCATACTGGACAAAGTTCATTTCATGACAATTCCAACAAGCCCAAACACGGCTAGGAAACGTTGCTCGGTTATGGAGTTCCAGTGCCTACCTTCCGGATCCATCATCAGATCAGCTCGATGGTACCAAATTATTGTATTGTCATTGGTACTTGATAAGTGTGCAAAATTTCAGTTTAATCTGACGTCTAGAAGTCGATGAAAATTACGTTCGAAGATTCCTTTACATACATTCATACATACATACATTCATACATACATACATACAGGTGAAGCTAATAAAAGCGTGTTAATAAACACTACGTGCATTGGTTGTATGCTTCATTCACCAAATGCGATAACAGCGACTCTCTCACCGGGCCAAATAAGTTTGTGAGACTATATCGTTTTGACTTTTGGACCATAGGTCACCTTGTCAAAAAACTAGCAGAACTTCTTGATACAGAGGATTTAAGTACTATTGTATAAGTATGTCACAAAATAAATAACACAAAAAAGAAACAAGTGAATCTGCAAATGCTATTTGCACAGCATGCTTGCTGGTCGCGTCTGGCCTTGATTCTGTGCTATTTCGTGCGAATCGGTCTAAAAGAACTGCCAGTGTTATACATACAGTATACATACACGTAAAACTGTAGCCGTCGCAAGGCCACCTACACATTATTACGTGGAACAGATTTTCTGCACTTACAATAAAACGTATTGAAACATATTCGAATGTTGGAACCTATACAGACGGTGACTAGTAATTCACTTGAATAGCAGTTCCTGGAATTAATTTTTAGAGTTTCGAACCAAAAAGGTAAATAAGGAACCGTTATGGTGCCACGCCGTCCATCTGTCCGTCTGTTACAGCGCTATATTTCAGCAACCACTGATGCTATTGATTTGCAATTTGGAATATAGTTATAAATATTGCTGACCCACTATATTGTAACTGAAAAAATTCAATATACATTTTCATTTTCTTTGCAAAAGGAGTTGGAAATCGAAATGGGGGATCGAAATTTCAAATTAGGGCTACAAGTTTAAATGGGTTAACATATGAAAGAGCTTCATTTGTAAGTTACCTAGTTTTTGACTTATGAAGAAAATTTACAAAAAAATACCAATCCTCCATACAGAAGATTAACATTGATGTAAATATTACAGGAAAAATAAAACGATGTTTGTAACTAGCAGTTTTTCGAAATCATCGAAATTCGTTTACTGACAAACTTGGTTATGCGGTTCGGTTATCTACAACAGTTATGGCCCAAACCAAGAAATATACGTTCAAGGAAGGTCGGATCCCTCGGTGAGCGAGTAGGACTCAAACTCGCCCTTGGCCGGTTTTATTGTATAGAACGCGTGTTCCATCCGCGAGCCAAGTAAACAATCAGCTATTCACATTTCTCAATTTAGTCAGTCAAGACTACCCGATTTTTCATCATTTCTTATTTTATTCAGTCACGACTGCCCGATTTATCATCATTTCTTATTTTATTCAGTCACGGTTGAAAAATTTTTCATCATTTCTTATTTTATTCAGTCACGACTGCCCAATTTTTCATCATTTCTCATTTTCTTCAGTCATGACTGCCCGATTTTTCATCATTTCTCATTTTATTCAGTCACAACTGCCCGATTTTTCATCATTTCTCATTTTATTCAGTCACGACTGTCTGATTTTTCATATCTTCAAGGTCCATGTATACATATGTTTGTCTGTTTCTTTATTCCAACATTCTAAATGCTTTAACCGATGTAGATATATTGATATCATTTTGTAATGATGACGAACATTAAAACAATAAAACGATGATTTTAATTGCTTTCCATCAGATTACTCAGCACAAGGAATGTGCATTGAAAGCCTAAGATGAAAATAAACAAGAGTCTTGTTTATTTTCCTCTTCTACAGCTACATATATCGATTAGTCTTGTTACAAGACTAATCGATATATTATGTAGCTAAAGATAGACACGGTATGAGACAAGTATTGCCATATTTAGATGTCATCGTGGTTCTTAATGTCACCCGTTATGACGCATAGAATATGGCAGAGTAGGCAGAGTTTTACAGTTTAAGAAAGTATAACTACGAGTTAATATTATGGAATAAGAAATTATTTATAAACAGTCTGAGTTCGTCATACTAAATCTGTTACATGTTAATTCAATCCAATAAATAATTGTCTAGATGCCATTTTGGAAAATGGAATAAAATCTCAATTATTTTATACCTCAGTCATCACTCCTAAAAAATATTTGAAAAATGGAACCTAACACTGAAAAAATGACTTTGAACTACTCGATATAAGAACGTACCGTCAAAGCCTGCCAGTAATGAATTTTCTCTCATGACAATAAATGAAAATGCTGACTTTTTGGCGGGAACTTGCAGAGTGACGTTGTGGTTACGTTTTTATTTTCATAAATTCGTGTATTTTGAGTTTTATTGCATATTATCGGTGGTATTTTATCCAATGAAGATCAATCCATGTGCACCAGTGAAGTGAAATGAAATGAATCATGTGTTTCGTGACTTTTCAAGTTGTCTCAAGAAGTCCGTGAAAAGTTTTAGTACAACCACCATTGTACTAAAACATGACTTTTATGGACGGTGACGGACTGAGGACTATGTGAAAGTGATTTATTGTGACTAGAACTTATAATAGGTATAACTGGAAAATGGCAAAATACACAAGCCGTGTGAAGCCAACATATAAAAATAATGAAAATGCTATTAATCATAATCTGCCTGCCCTGTTCCCAATCATTTGGGGTCGGCGCAATATGTACGCCGTACGCTCTTCCATTCTGCTCTTCTATACGTCATAATACCAGCATTCTTCTCCTCTCTTACCCATATCATCTGAATGAAAATGTTATCAAAGTTACAAAATATTGATATCTCATGAGAATAACCGTGGGCAGATACATGAAAGTGATTTACATTAAGGTGCAGCACAGACGACAGACTATCCGTGCCGCACTTTTTAGTATGTGATAATAGAACGACGCGAAAAAAGTCAGCGAAAGAAAAGGATGTACCCGAATCTCTTATTTCATCTTCTTTTAAGTGTATTTCGAACCGGTGGTAAATTCAACTGTATGTAACAAATTAACGTTCATAAGTGCCTCATCAGGGCCTAAACTGGATAAATTACTCTTTGATTTGATTTGATTTTTCAGTATTTAAAGTGTAAAATAATACATCGCAATCTCTACATTTCCATAGCATGTACGTCCCTAGCTAGAATTTTGTCGAAGATGTAATGTACGTGTCGTTGTGTGAAATCTGTGATGGATTTTTTTGTGTGTCGCAGACTCCGCACAAAAAGTATGTCGTCTGTGCTGCACCTTATTATAATTGTCGCTGAATGATATCATGTTCGCCATGTTTTATGTGCTTGTCTGTCGTCACAATAGCTAATAATTACCTAATTGACAACGAATGCGCTATTCTTCAGGTATTACGACTTTAGAATAAAAAATTAACTTCTCACGTAAACAGCTTTTGTCTGTCACATCATTATTATTATTTTTTATATGTTGGCGTCAAACGGCTTGTGTATTTTGCCATTTTCCAGTTATATTATAAGTTCTAGTCACAATAAATCACTTTCACATAGTCCTCAGTCAGTCACCGTCCATAAAAGTCATGTTTTAGTACCATGGTGGTTGTACTAAAACTTTTCACGGACTTCTTGAGACAACTTGAAAAGACACGATACACATGATTCATTTCATTTCACTTCACTGGTCCACATGGATTGATCTTTATTGGATAAAATACCACCGATAATATGCAATAAAACTCAAAATACACGAATTTATGAAAATAAAAACGAAACCACGACGTCACTCTGCAAGTTCCCGCCAAAATGTCCTCCAAAAGACATCATTATTTTGTAGTAATAGTAGTAGTTTATTCATCCATAAAAGGATAGGCAAGGGTTAATGAACCATACAGCCTTTTCATATGTCATCATTATTTAGGTGAGAGCAATTAAAATTTTGTATATTTTTTTCTTTGATGGCATTTCTTTTAGGAAATTTCTGCCAATGTCGGGTTTTAGTTACGATATAATAACAATCACGTTAAAGTCAGTTACGTTAAATACAAAATCCTGAACGACGTCTAAGAAAGTCATAGAAAATAAAAAAGTAATTTAAAAAAATTAAATCATCTTCAAAATATACTAAAAAGTATGAAATAACTCTAATCTGACACTGATTTGAAGTCAGCGAAATATTTTCAATGTAATACGTCGTGCTCTTTCGCTGACTTCAAATCAGTGTCAGATTAGAGTTATTTCATACTTTTTAGTATATTTTGAAGTTGATTTAATTTTTTTAAATTACTTTTTTATTTTGTCATTTTTAGTATTCTTAAATGCACTAGAATTTGACCAAGGTTTGAGATGTTTTTCCTTTGACACCACCCCCGTAGCTCGGGTCAATAAGCTAGGCCGTCACACATATTTGTCCATATCTTGAATACTACTGAACCGATTTCGATGAAACTTGTACTGTTCCCTAAGTTGAATTAAATGTAAACTAATACAAAAATAATGGTTACAATCCGACTAATATCTTCGGAGATATGCGTGGACAAACATACATACATACAAACATACATACATACATACACCTATGACATTTTGTATATTTGTTTGGAAGCTCTAATAGATTATCATATGTGAATATTGTGCAGTTCCAGTAATATTACATACATACGTGTCGAATTGATAATCTCCTTTTTTTGAAGTGGATTAAAAATATCTTATTACTGTAGGTTTATCTAATAAAAAAAACATTCTTAAACATCATCCAGGACTTTTTACTTGGAATAGGAATTATGTAATATATCTGCACTCATTACACCGGCATTTATTTTCGCATTAATCATATTTTTACAAACGCAAATACAACGAGATCTTTCGATCAAAGCACATTCGATGTAAACCAAGGGCCTAATTATAGTGGTCCTCGTAACATCCATCACGAAAGAAACTAATTTATAATAAAACTTTAACGCACATATAAAATAAGAACCATTTGTTGCTTAAATGCAGTTAAAAACGCCGTTCATTCGATTCCCAATTTTATTCCTAGTCAACGTGAACACAATTTAAATTAACCTGCTTTTTTTTAAATTCGTACCCGGTTTTTTCAATAATGTTTTCCAATTTTCAACTCTATATCTTTATGAGTAGATATCTTTTGATTAAAACGTCAAGTGAAGATAGTTAAAATTCTTCAGACGTTCGCGAAACCAGTTTCCTCGGCGTTTTTTATTGAGTCGAGATTGGCAAGTTCAATGACAGTAGGCCTACTGAGCCAGTAGCACGCACTGTTGCACATGGCCGCAGATTTATATGAGATGCGATCAAGATAACCTATAATAAAATCAAAGACAATAATAATCGTACCATAAATATCACTTCCATATGAAACTAAAGAATTAAACAAACCACATTTTCTACCATATTTGAAATCCAGTTTCAACCGAGTAATTTTTTATACCACTAAGGTGGCAAACAATCATACGGCCCGCCTGATGGTAAGCAGTTACCGTAGCCTATGGAAGCTTGCAACACCAGGGGTACCACTCGCGCGTTGCCGACCCTGAAGAAACCGCTTCACACTCTTTTTGAAGAACCCCATGCTGTACTCCATTAGGAAAACCACGGCGGGGAGATCATTCCACAGTCTGAGCGTCCGCGGAAGTTTCAAATAAACAAAAAATACGAATATATCGTGTGATGAAGTTCCGCGTGACGTCACGTTAGAGTACACTTTTTACTCTAAACTTCTAAAGTGACGTCACGAGCCCCCACCCCCGAACTTTGACTCGCTTTATCTTTGTAATTTTTTTACGATTTTGTATCCAAAAAATACGTGTCCAATATTTTTTTGATAATCTAACTAATGGCCTAATTAGAATTATTATTTTATTACCTAAGAATCCTATTATTAAAATTATAACTTTGAAAAATTTATTCAATTTTATCTTTCTGCACTCGTTCTCCATAGGTATAAATTTGACTTTTACCACAGAATAAATAATAGTACAACTATACTTTGTACTATTATCTATTCTATGACTGCATCATCACATTTTCTTCTATGCGCGCAATATAGGTAAAAGGGATGTTTTCTCCGAGCGAGAGTCGTAATTTTTTTAACCCTAATTCTACACTCTTCTGGGTCTAAAGAGATTTTAATTCTTAAGGGTGTAACATAGCCCAATGACTTTGAGGATTTGACCTCTAAACGAGTATTCTGCGCTACTCACCGCTGGGCGGCTTTGGAAATGCACCCCAACGGTGGATAGCGGTACTACAATCAACTCGATTACAGAAAAGGTAACAGCGCAGATGTGTCATATCGTTTTTATAGCTTTGCCTATTTCCATTAATTATTTATTTAACGAAAATTGTTTATTGCTAGCTCTTATGCAGAATTTATGGTTTACACAACACATAAATGTGTTTAATTTTACTCGCCTGCTATATGATACATACCTATCAAGGGTCTGATGATGACCAGGCAACATATTGGACCTCAGTAATAGTAATAGCTAAGATTTTATAGTCTTCAATAGTTGTCTAATATTACATTATGTAATATGATGAATCTCAAGGGTCTGATAATGACCAGGTAAGTGTGTTGAAAAATATAATTACGAATTAATAACGTACTGTCAATTTTTAAATTTTAATGGTATGTGACAGACACAAATATTTAGTAGAACAGAAAAAAAAAAACTTCTCAAATTAAAAAAAGTGCGGCCCTTTCGCACTTTGACCACTATAACTTACAGGTACGATTAAAAATTTATATTTGAGAGACCTTGGGATCACAATAGGGCTTGAAATCGAATATTCGAATAATAAAAAAAACGAATAATAGAATACTACATCTGTGATATTCTTATATTAGACTATTTTCTCAGATGAAACACACCAGTAAAGCATACGTTATTAAAACCAACTTCTCTATTTCGTATTCGGTACTTAATTTGGTACTGAAGATCGTGATGACTATGGACTCAATTTTGTTGGAGTGGTTGGCTTGCCACGACTCCGATTGGTTGATATTTATTAGAGATGAAACGGATACCTGTTTAGTCGGATACCGGATATTTTTCCGGATACTTTAGGGGTGTAAGGGTCCAAACAACATCTATTGGATCCTTGTCAACCTCACCTGCTCGTGGTGCACCCTGCTGACAAACAAACGGGGCCCTGGCTCATACTGAACCCCGTTTCGGGTTGTGGTGGACAGGCGGCGGCCCCACATAATTCTCACGCCACCCGGCTTGGTAGTAGGCTATACCTATGTCCGACTGGCTAGCGACCACCCTCGTGAGTGAGTCTGTCATGAAGCAATTCGTTTTGTTTCGGCAAGGTTCACGAGAGCCAGTCCCCATACATCCGAAGTGTGCGGCATGTATGATGGTGAGGTCCAGCGATGCGATTCGGGCGATCTCTGATGTGTATGGCGTATTGGTTTGGCTGTACGGTTAATAGGGGACCCGAACCTGGGCAATACCAATAACCTCTAGCCCAGGAGGCTGTCCCACCAACCAGTGCATAATCCCGACGAGTGTCTGTCCTGCCGGGGGAGGAGACCGGAGTGGAACCAGACAGGCACTCCCGGGGGGACCGAGGGCCCTTCCGTCCCCCATATCAATTTCACAACTTGTCGCCGCATTCAGGTCGACCCGCAACCATTGTGTTTTGCCTCCGCGATCATATAAACCGCACACTTCCAATAAAATCATCTTTTTTTACGATTTTAAAACAAAAAATGGTTAAAGTTAGAAGAAAAAAGGTTTACTTCAGCGCCCCTTTCCACATTAAGAGTGGACTTTTGCAATATCTCCTCACTCCACAGTAATATCAACACCGTCCATCACCATCTTGAGACGGCGAAGCTGGCCTTGTTCTTTCTGACGGAGACACAGATAACCTGCCCGAGCGATACATCGTATCTTCACTATCCCGGTTACAATCTCGAACATTTGTTCGTTCCAAAGGCCGGGGTGTGTATGTTCGTCCGGGAGGGCATCTGTTGTCGACGTCTAAATAACCTGAAAGACAAGAGACCTGTCTACTCTCTGGGTGCGCGTAGACTACGGTGGGTCTACTAGGGAATGAAAACCGGTTTCACCGAAAATCGAAAAACCGGTTATTCGGTACGGTTTTGACCAACAAGAAAAACCGGTTTCACATAACACCAAAACCGGTTTTTCGATTTTTTTCGGTTTTTCTTTCAATGTTTGGAAAAACTAAAAAAGGAAGATTTGCCGCCGTTTTTTAAACTGAGTGCAATGCAGTGAGTATTTTTGTGATGAACTGAAGTGTGTTGATGTGTAGTTTATTGAGCTGGTAAGAAAATAACTTAAAATAATGATTGTTTTTATGATAGATATAAAACATGTAAAACTTTTTTTTACAATACTTAGGTAGCAAACAAGCGTACGGCCCGCCTGATGATAACCAGTTACTCTAGCCTATAGATTCTTGCAACATAACGGTTATCACTCGCACGTTACCAACCCTCAACCTTTTTGAAGCGGGGAGCTCCTTCCACAGCCTGAGCATCTACGATAGGAAGCTTCTTTGAAACCGCACAGTATGAGAACATTTTGGTTCCAATGTGTGAGGATGGACTCCCCATCGGTGAATACGATGGATCAAGGTAAGGGCATCAGGTCAATCAATTCTTCAGAACACTGTTGGAAAAGCGGTTGAACACACATAAGAAGGCAGTCTCTCTTCAGACTAAGGGGCTTTAAAACACTTGTGAGCTCGGGATCATCGACAATTCTAACGGCACGTCGCTGAACTGAGTCTAAATACCCAAGCTGGTATCCAGGTGCCCACAAAAGACAGCATTACTTCATTTGGGCCAGACTTGCGACTTATATAGTTGCAGTCTGATAAGAAGTACTGCTTCGCTCTATTAATCACACCGAGTTTTTTGGATATCTTGTAGATGACTTTGGAACAGAACGTCGCTACAAATATTAACGTGAAGGATCCCAATGCTTTTCGTGATGTTGAGGGACATGTTCTAGAAATGAGGAGCCACAGCAAATGGACTTCTCTCAACGGTGAATTGCAGGCTTGCGTGTGATTTAGTGGGGTTGAAATAGACTAGGTTTAGTCGACCCCAATCGGAGTCACTAGTTTGTGTACTCTCGATTTAAGACAAGTCCTTCGCGCCTTTTCTCCAATATAGAACGTGAGATATTTGCACCGTTCGTGTAATGAGCGTCCCATGTAATTTCATCTGCATAGCAATGAATGCTGGCAATAGAGAGATTCATATGCTGGAGGAACAGTGTTGGGGATAATTTAGAGCCTTTCGGGACGCCAGCATTAATGTCATGCTATCGGAGCAACTACTATCAACGAAGGCTCTTATGTATCTGCCAGACAGCAAGCAAGCAATCAGTCATGATTGGTGTTATTTTTTACCCGTCTGCACGACAGCAAAAACTAGGTATTTTTTTTTATCTAAGGAAAACATTCGTATAATAATAACCACGTTTTAGTTTACGCAAGTTGTGCCGCTACAATATGCCATGTATATTACGTGTGAAATTAATATTATAACTTACGAAACATAAACGAACCGTGTAGTCTATATAAACGAGTATCTGATCTACAGAGTTAAATAAACGATTATTTCCATAAATTTTATGAAAAAGAGATGGATTGATTGTGTGAAAGATGACATTGGTAAGAAACGAGTGAATGTTGGTATAACGGATAGAAGAAGCGTACTTATTGCGCCGATCCCAAATTATAGGGAACAGGACATGGTGATGGTGTCTTTGATGTTTCTTTTATACCCACTTCATTAACTTTAACTGACAATAATTCCTGTTTGCGATTTTTAAATCTTAGGCACGGTTATTATCTATAATTCGAGCTATAGAAATAACGTGAAAAAAAAACGAGGGAACATTAAAAAAACCGGTTTAAAACCGGTTAACCGGTTTTTTCATCTCATAACCGAAATAAAAACCGGTTTTCATTTTGCCACGGTTTTGCATTCCCTAGGGTCTACCCGTATATACGCGTGCCTCTACAGGTCTCATCGCGGCGACACTGAGACAACTTGCTTCTTTGAACGCGTCCAAGAAGCGACCGACACTGTGCTGGAACTTCATATAAATAAAAGATTTGATTGTTATTTTCATCGCCAGAGGTCAGTCAACTGACTAACCTCTGACTTTATCTTCTTCGATTTGGAAATTACGTAGTGGTATCAATTAAACATGATTTAAGAAATTCTGCAAATTATCCGATTAATCCGGATATCCGGATAGTAAAAAAAATAATATTCGTTTTATCCGGATACTAAAAACTAACGGATAATGCAAGCCCTAGCTGGGACGGTACCCCACAGCCGAGGTGATTGTCTCGCTGGGAAAACCGTTTATGACTTCCCTTTGGCCTATGGTTTCTCGCAACTGGTGCAGGATACATACAACCCGCATTCCTGATATCGAAAACCACGAGCCTTCTCTGCTGAACCTTCTGCTGACTACACACCCAGATGATTACCAGGTCTACGTCGGTGCTCCCCTTGGATCGTCCGACCATTGCCTGGTTCATTCTGAAGTGCCGCTAGCGCTACTAGGAAAATCTCGACCCCGAGAGACTCGCAAAGTTTGGCATTACCGGTCAGCAGATTGGGATGGACTGCGGGAGTTTTATTCATCCTAACCGGATGGGTATGGGTTGGATAACCCAAGCTGCTTTCAGCTTTGTTTCTCGTCGGATGATCTGGACAGCTGCGCAGACTTGGTCGCCGATGTTGTATTGCGGGGCATGGAACGTTTTATTCCATGTGGTGCCCATTGCTGGCAGCCTTGGTTCGATGGGCCCAGTGCAAACCCAGTCCAGTTTTGCATGTGCTGCCATGCAAAACTGGGCTGGCATTTGGATTGACAAAGTGAACTTGCTTCCGGCGTCTGTGTTACCTGACGCTTACAATCTAGGTACTTTCAAGGCCAGAGTGAATAGGTTTCTTCTGGGTAAGCGTGTTTCATCTTAGGCTTCGTCATCGCCGCTTATGGGCGAAAAAAAAACGATCTATAAACAGCTACTTACACCTTGTGGAATGTACTACACTTTATGGCAAATAAATGAATTTTAATTTGAAGTGCTACTAGCCTAAAGTAATTGTATCAGATTCAGTCTACCCAATATTAACGACATTTATATTCAATTTTAATATTTGCACACCGCACAGATCGGTAGAGTAAGTTTCTTTAATTTTTAACACCGCTATTTTGCATTAGTATTACTCCTATTCTCGCAAATAAATTAATTTCATTTCATTTCAATGTGAGACTGAATCAACCTTCCGAACTGGTATTAGAGTATTAGAGTCAGACTTTTTATTAGTGCCTGCGTAGGTCTATTTGAATAAATGATTTTGAATTTGAATTTGAGACACTCAACGCCAACATTGTTAATAAAGGTGAAAAACTGGATCTTTAATACAAAATCTAGTAAATAGACATAGTTCTGCAGCTTATGCAGTGAAGATAATCCGTTCTCTCACTGACGAATATCCAGAAAGATTAGTTTATTTTAGTTATTTTCGCAGTTTAATGTCTAACGGCATCCTCCTTTTAGGGAAGCAGTACCAACATCAATGGAATTTTTATTCTGCAGAAGAAGGCTATTCGCGAAATATATGTATAACCTGAATCCAAGGGATTCCCATAGAGATAAGTTTAAAACTATAAATATAATTACAGTGCAGTCACAGTGCATATATGAAAACTAAATTGATGTTCGAAAAAATATACTTAACTTCCCTAAAAATAGCGACACTCATAGTTTAAACTATACATGAAACGGATACCAGCAGGGCTATTTTAAAACGTCGGAATCGATATCGGAAAGGATTCAAAAAATTCCGAGGCGAATTTCAGCGATTGCTATTTCAATTAACCGAGCGTTTTAAAATATCCCTGCCGGTAACTATCCGGTATCCGGCCTATCCGGTGACCAAATTACTATCAGGCTGGATACAAGAGCCTTACGGAACTTGACTTAGAGAATTAATTTGTGCTCATATTGTTTCGCTTGTTTTCATAAACATGGCCGGCTCAGAAAAAAGTTTCGCCTTACACACTGCTGCTGAAAGGTAGATTTTGGCAAACTTTGTTTTTGGGTAGGTACCTATTATGGGCATTAACTACCCACTAAATTTAAGGGTCACGATTGCGACCAATTTGCACTGACTTAAGATAAAAAAAACAATCTCACATAAAATCGCGCTTTTTTCTTCTTGATGAGACTGGCTAGTATTATTTTTATTATAAGCAATCCCACAGCGTATCATAAGTAGGGAATGCAAAACCGTGGCAAAATGAAAACCGGTTTTTATTTCGGTTATGAGACGTGAAAACCGGTTTTAAAACCGGTTTTTTTAATGTTCGCTCGTTTTTTTTTCACGTTATTTCTATAGCTCGAATTATAGATACTAACCGTGCCTAAGATGTAAAAATAGCAAACTGAGGAATTATTGTCAGTTAAAGTTAATGAAGTGGGTATAAAAGAAACATCAATTTCATCATCACCATCTGCCTGCCATGTTCCCAATCATTTGGGATCGGCGCAATATGTACGCTTCTTCCATTCGTCCCTTCTATCCGTTTTACCAACATTCACTCCTTTCTTACCAATATCATATTTCACACAATTCATCCATCTCTTTCTCATCAAATTGATGGAAATAATAGTTTATTTAACTCTGTAGATTCATCTTCATCCGAGACTCGTTTATATAGACAACACGGTTCGTTGCTTTTGATTTTATTTTAAACGAATGAAATCATAAAAACATATCACGTTTGCTTGATTTTTATTTGGTATGAGATATGATGACTATGAAGCGCTCGTGGTGTAGCATGATTAGCCGTTCTTAATCGATCGGCAAAGTTAAGCTACGCCTGTCGTGGTCGGTACCTGGATGGGTGACCGCCTAGTGGTATTTCAAATCGAGCGTTTCCGTGCTTCGGAAGGCACGTAAAGCCGTTGGTCCCGGTTATCACTTAATTGTGATAGTCGTTAAGCTCGTTGGATGCCTTCTAGGCGGCTTGAAAAATTCCAACAGTAGGTTGACCACTAGCCTACCTCCACCGATCCGCAGTGGGCACGCGTGGTGGAGTATTGCCCATTCCCTTTCACCTTCATTTGTGAAAGGAGGCCTGTGCTCAGCAGTGGGACATTATAGGCTGATGATGATGATGATGATAACTATGTTAAAAAAAATAGATCAGTAATTAAGAAGTACTTATTTAAACATTTATTAAATTATGTTTCGTACGTTATAATATTAATTTCACACTTAATATTATTGGACATGGCATATTGTAGCGGCACAGCAACTTGCGCGTACTCAAAAACGTGATTATTATTATACGAATGTTTTCCTGAGATAAAAAAAACATTAACCAGTCTTTGTTGTCATGCAGATGGGTAAAAAATAATACCAATCAGTCAACTTGCTGTCTGGCAGATACATAAGAGCCTTCATTGACAGTAGTTACTGCGATAGCATGACATTATTTCTGGCGTCCCGGAAGACTCTGAATTATTTATTTAATATTATCCCTAACACTGTTCCTCCAGCATATTAATGATATACTCTCTATTTCCAGCATTCATTGCTATGCAGATGAAATTACATGGGACGTTCTTCACACGAGCCGTATATATCCCTCGTTCTATTTTGGAGAAAAGGCGCGAAGGACTTGTCTTAAATGGAGAGTACACAGACTATTGACTCCGATCGAAATCGAAATCGACTAAACCTAGTATATTTCAACCCCACTAAGTAACATGCAAGCCTGCGCATTCACCGTTGAGGAAGTCGATTTGCTGTGACTCTTTATTTCTAGAATATGTCCCTCAACATCACGAAAAGCATTGGGATCCTTCGCGTTAAGATTTGTAGCGACGTTCTGTTCCAAAGTCATCTAAAAACCTGAGTGTGATCAATTGAGCGAAGCAGTACTTCTTATATAGATAAAGACTGCAACTATATAAGTCGCAAGTCCGGCCCAAATGGAGTAATGCTGTCTTCTGTGGGCACCTCGATACCAGTTTGGGTATTTAGACTCAGTTCAGCAACGTGCCGTTAGAATTGTCGACGATCCAGAGCTCACAAGTGTTTTAAAGCCCCTTAGTCTGAGGAGAGACTGCCTTCTTACGTGTGTTGTACCGCTTTTCCAACGGACAGTGTTCTGAAGAATTGTTTGACCTGATGCCCAGTTACCTTCTATCATCGTAGTCACTGACGAGGAGTCCATCCTCATACATTGGAACCAAAATGGTCTCGTACTGTGCGGTTTCAAAGAAGCTTCCTATCGTGGACGCTCAGGCTGTGGAATGAGCTCCCCGCTTCAAAAAGGTTGAGGGTTGGCAGCGTCCGAGTGATAACCGTTATGTTGCAAGCGTCCGTACGCTTGTTTGCTGCCTAAGTATTGTAAAAAAAAGTTTAACATATTTTATATCTATCATAAAAACAATTATTATTATAAGTTATTTTCTAACCAGCTCAACACACTACACATCGACAGTTAGAGTATTTTTGTGATGAACTGAAGCATCACAAAAATACTCAATGCATTACACTCAGTTTACAAAACGGCGGCAAATCTTCCTTTTTTAGTTTTTCCAAACATTGAAAGAAAAACCGAAAACAATCGAAAAACCGGTTTTGGTGTTATGTAAAACCGATTTTTGTTGTAGGTCAAAACCGTACCGAATAACCGGTTTTTCGATTTTCGGTGAAACCGGTTTGCATTCCCTAATCATAAGCTACCGTGAGATATAGCTAACTTCGCTCATGTACTAAAAGACTCGAATCCGACCGAGTCCGCCCGATCGTTTGTGCGCCACCTACACAAGCTCGCTTCTTTCGATGTACCAAACTATAATGTTTCACTGGATCCGGCTCCTAGGTTGGCCGAATATCCGGTATCCGGCCAAACAGGTATTCAATCCATCTCTAGTTTAAACACTAGAAATAAGAACAAACTTGCTATACCTGTAACACGGCTCAGCAAAATTAGGGATTCTTTTAAGGGGCAATGTATACGCTTCTATAACAAAGTACCCAAATCAATTCAATAACTATCTGAGTATAGATTCAAAAGTGAATTAAACAAAAAATATGTAAGAAGGGGTACTATAAAGTTTCCGATTTTGTAGAAGACAAGAATACATTTAAATGAAGTGTTCGCTTTACAGGCTATTTTAATTCAATTATTTAATATTGTAAAATGTATTATAAGATAATTAAAAAAGAATATGCTTGCTGGTTCTCTTGCCGGGAGGCTTCTCAGTTTAAGTATAGTTACGAACCGGTAGTAGAATCAATTGTAACGTTCGTAAGTGCCTTATTAGGGCCTATATTGAATAAACATTTTTGAATTTGAATTGAATTTATCATGTATAGCTTAGGAGTTATACGGGGTGGATACGACAATACGACAATAAATGAAACCACAAGCTTTTCATACATTGTTGCCGAGGAGACATGTACCTTTTGTATGAAAAGCTGTAATTTTTTTTGCGATTTCGTTTTTGGTAACCATAATTAAAAGTTGATCGTATTGATGAGTACTTTACGTGGTTTCATTTATTGTCGTATCTACCCCGCATATGCCGGGATGCCAGACAAGGTTATAGATTTGTCAAGACAAATCAAAGGAACCCAAACACGATGGGTTTATCATATATGTATTTTAGGAGTTCCGATGGCCACCTTCCGTATCCATTATCAGACTACCTCGATGGTACCATAACAATGCGTTATTACCGAACCTACAAAAGTAAACCTTTTATTTCACTCGGATGGACGTCAGCAAGTGGTTGAAAAATAAATTGAAAATTTTGAAACATAAGACGTACATCATTGCAAGATAAATAAAATCTTGTTATAAAAATAATAAAGGAAACCGGGATCTTGCTCTACATTCTTAATAACTATTAGTACCTACCTAACACATTTATGATTAGTCTATGACGACTATTGATGTCCTTGAAAATATTATTTTTACTTATGACTACTTTAAATATATTTACAAGCTAAAAAATATGCTCAAAATTGTATCTAAGTTATTATCAGAAGAAATTGATTTAAAAATCATTCATAAATTTAAATATTTAGTTTATTTGTCGTATAAAATTTCCGTGCGAGGTCCTTTCATGACAGCAGCCATCAAGGCACTGACGAGCCTCGGCTGCAGGCGTCCGCGGGTGGGATTTAGCGGGGAGCGAGTGATTTATGCTTCGCGATTATGTTTTTTTATTATAATTTTAATATTATTTATATAATTTGAAAATTAATCAATACATATTGTTATAAAATGCATTAGCTTTCTTTTGGTGTAAGTTTCGCATATATCTGATGAGCCGTTATGTCAACAATTTACAATTTAGGTTAAAATTATACGTGTAAAGATAAATGTTTTTACAAAATTTGAAGATATTTACACAAATTTTAATCAATACAACTTGTGCGCGATGAACCAATGTACAACATATATTTTTTTCAGGACAAATGGATGGATGGATTCTTCAACAAAATGCTTTTTGTCCAGCGTATTTTAGAGATTTGACCATTGTTATCCCCTTAATCCAATGCTATCTAGATGCGACGTCCAAAAGAGCACATAATGATGCGCTAAAATCTAGTAGGTCACCTACACGTGACATGCTAATCGAAATTACCAGTTCATACCCGACAGTTTCGCATACGTGTATCATAATTGATTGGTCATACACCTCTGTTTACTTTGTCATTAGCAGGCGCCATTTTATTAGAGTATTGAACCTTTTTGGCAATGTTAGTTGAAGGAAAACCATCATAGCTTGTTATTGCTACTAGATTTTGCTCTATGGTTTTGCCTGCATCTATACAATACAAATTATAAAGCAGAAGAGTTTTTTGTCTGATTGTTTGTTTAAACGCGCTTATCTCTGGAACTACCAGTCGGATTCGAAAAATTATTTTAGTAATATGAAGCTACATTATCCCCGAGTGTTATAAGCTTTTTATCCCGGGAACGCGGGTGAAACCACAGCTAGTTTAAAATATTTATAGAGGTGCAAGGTGGATGACACCACCATTGAAAAGGGAAGATCTTCCGCCAGGCTGGGGCATCGTGCCGCAGGGACCGCGGTCCAACTGTACATGTCGGACAAAATCCATCTAAGGTCAAGCGGTACAAGTCCGGTCATGCATGGAGTACTACTGCCATCTTTGGGATGGATCCGCTAAGTACCAGCTTGACGCCCTAGACTCAAAAGACCGCCGAGCCAGGAGACTCAGTGGAGATGAGTCTTTAATTAAGGCGAAACTCACTAGCCTCGACCATCGAAGCTTGCTTGCCTATCGGTTTTCTACAGGATATATTTTGGAGAATGTGCGCAGGAATTGTTCAACCTTATTCCACCATCCTCATTCTTACACCGAATTACAAGACGCCGGGAAAAGTTTCACCCATACGTTGTTGACATACCGAAAATACGGACACAGCGTTTTGCATCCTCATTTATAATGCAGACAGCAAGGGAGTGGAACTTGCTTCCGGCGTCTGTTTCCTGACTCATACAATCTAGGGACTTTCAAGGCGAGAGTGAATAGGTTCCTTCTGGGTAAGCGTGTTCTATTCTAGGCTTCGTCTTCATCCCATATGGGCGGGATTTAATAAATAAAAAAAAGTTTCTCTTTAGTCACCTATCTTCACCTACATAATTTAAGGAACTCCTCTACAAAACTTCATGGTGTCAGAACCGATAGGCTTAGGTTCTAGGTTTAGGCTGTCGTCTGTCAGTTAAGGCTTTATTAAGTAGATAGCTGACTTAAAAAGAAGATTATCAATTAATCTTGTACTATGTAGATTTGATATCAAACAAATAAACATTGTTAGTTCGCGGTGTTTGTTATTGGCTTAAAGGCTCTAAAAAGAACTTGGCTCTCTTTTACAAAATACGAAATTGAAAAACTTCAGGAAGAAACATACATCGAAATTAAAACCAATAAAACAATTTGACAAACGTTTTCCTAAAAGAACAAACATAACAAAATTATTTCGCACATTTTTTTAAAGATTTTTTTAGTCTATTATTTAAAAAAATAGTTTATTATTATTATTATTATACGTGAAGTTAAACTTTGTAGTGTGAGATTTGACATAGTTAAAGGTTATAATAATATGGAGAAGTGCAACAAAAAGTTATAAAAAAAATATATGAAAGAAACTTTTAACAATAAGGTTCTAACCAAAGATCTAAAACCTGAGAAAAAAATGTTAAAACCATGTCATGCATTATACATTATCATCATTATCACTCATGTGGGGTTACCTTGACCAAATAACTATCATAGGAAGGTCATGATAACCTAGGCGTAACATGGATAATTGAACCATGAGGCCTATTACAGGATTTACTGACAAGATCCCGGACTTTTACGCACAATAGGCTACTTACTTGAAAAAAACTATTTAGTCCGTCATTTACATTATCAAAAAATATTAGACACGTATTTTTTCTTTTGTCAATTAAACAAAAAAATACGAAGATATCGTGTGTTGAAGTTCCGCGTGACGTCACGGTGTGGTACACTTTTTAGGAACAAGTGACGTCACGAGCCCCCACTCCCGAACTTAGTCGCGCTTTATCTTCGTCAATTGTTAATGATTTGGTAAAGCAAAACATACGTGTCCAATATTTTTTGATAATCTAACTGACGGAATAATTAGAATTATTATATTTTTACCCAGGCAACATCCCTATTCCTGAGATTTCCGATCAAATTTTCTATAACTACGCTCGCGTCGCGTGTGCCAATGCGGCAAAGAGCGAACCTTTTTGTTTTAGGTTTTTTAGAAGTATGTATCGTATCGAGCGAGAGATTTTTATTTTAATTATTAATTTTTTAATATGAAAGGTGTAAAATCACTACTGATCCAGTTGTGGCCACCCATTGGCTACCTAAGTTTCCAGCTCTATCAAAATACCATAAAATTTAAGTTCCTAGACATTAATTTAGTATGCTTCAATTAGAATCAACGCAATTATTTATCGATTAATTACCTTGGTAATAAAGAAAAACCGTTACGGACCCTTTTATACAGTGTCACAAAAAAGTTCCTATGCACTTACGGCGCCACTACAATTGCTTGTCAAAAGCGATCATCATCAAAGATTTTATTTACAATAGACAATAAACAAGTCAGGCTTCAACACAAAGCAATTGGATATTAGCTTCAACACCTTATTTATTGACATTCAAAATTGCAAGTGGCCACAACCGGGGTACTGCAAGAGTGTGCGGAATAGTGTGGATGCGCACTAAAGCAGTGTTTTTCAATCTGTGGATCGCGACCCATAGGGGGTCGTGAAACCTTAGTCGGGAGGTCGCCGGCAGAAGGAACCATTCGTTTACACTACAGTTTATTTACTTAAATTGTAATGTAGTACGTAAAACAAAGAAAAACAATAAAAGGCAAGGTAGACTTCGCGCAAGCGGGCGTCCAACTTACCTCTTACTTAGTTGCAAACCTCTCGCGGCTTCTTGCAGACTAATAAGTAAAGGTATCAAAATAAAGAAAATCATTATCGCAGTCTTTTAATTTATAAATTCTTTGTCTGTCTGACAAGGGGGTCGCCAGAATTTTTCAACCTGTAAGGGGGTCGCGAAATCAATAAGATTGAAAAACACTGCACTAAAGAATTGAATAAATGACGAAGACAGCAATAGTTTTGATTATTTATCTTTGATTGGGCTTCCAGAAACTGGCGATCAGTCATTATGCATGTATCACAATACCAGTATGCGTAACGTATGATTCGTAAAAAAAAAAGGAATCCGCCATGTTTTTCGGTAAACGCCGAACGAACGCGACATTGATGCTGCTGACAGACAGGTGCCCACAAGGGCAATCAAGGGAGTATTTAACCTGCTTCAAAAGAAAGGTTCTATATTCTCATTTACACCTTACCAGTGGCGTAACTATATGGTGGCAGGGCTGGCAAAATGCCACGGGCCCCCGACCCAAGAGGGCCCCGAGCTCAAAAATATTTTTTTACATTGTACCTGAGTTACAGACCTCACGATGTTGTTACTTCACCGAAAAGCTAGTAAATAGATGATGAATGCATTGAGATATTATGTTCTATGGATATGGATGTAAAGTCTCCAATACGCATTGGGCTAGCGTGGGGACTACAGACCATTCCCTCTCGCCCAAGAGAGGAGGCCTATGGCCATTAGTGGGACATATACAACGTGTAATTGAGTACGCTGAAAATCTCGAAGTTTATTAAAATTAAACTGAGTACGACGTGACGATATTTACTGATAGGGCCCCATCAAAAGAATTTTCCACGGGCCCCAGATGGTATAGTTACGCCACTGCATCTTACCATGGTGAGATTGAGTTCAAACATAGATGTATAATATGGACACTCTTTTACACTAATTAGCAAAAAACCATACAGACAGGTTTTGGACAAAACTGGTTTTTTATATGCAGACGGACACGCAAAGGAAATATGAATAAAATGAGTGTTCTTTTTGCACTACAAGTTCCATACATAACAGTGTTTTATAAAAATTACCTGAATCCAATTCAAACTGGATTTATTTCCCGTAAACTAGTTTTGTCAATGTATGAGGATAATAATAAGAAATAATAGTATTGAAACTATTGAAATATGCTATGGAGAAATAATCGTCTATGCCAATGTAGTTTTGCAGAGATGTTTTGCTGATTTTTTCGCCACAAACTTACTACGGTTATCACATTAAGTTGTGATGTGGTCGAAGGTGGTATATACTAAGAATTAAAGGGAACTGGCTTTTAAGAGCAGCTCGATAAACCAGCAGGCAGTTTCCTCACGAAAGTTCAAATACGTTTTAGGAATCTAGTTATTTCTTCGATAAATCTATCTGGTTTTAGATTGTACTTAAGTATCGCCCGAATTAATATTCGATATATCCTTTATTTTGAGATTAGCTTTAATATTAAAAGATATTCCAACAAAAAAAAGCCAGTTTAGGTGTATTCCGAACCGGTGGTAAATTCAACTGTATGTACCAATTTGTTTCATAAGTGCCTTACTAGGGCCTAAACTGAATAAATGACTTTATGATTTGATTTTGATTTGATTATGGATGGATGGATTATGCATATTCGGCACTATTTCTAAGAAATGTAATGTCAAATATTATCGAGGGTAAGTGAGGAAAGATGGAGCAACATACCAACTGCATGGTACCCAAGAGATGCTAAAAGAAGAAGACATAGACCAACTGCTAGATGGAGAGATGAACTCGATAACAATGAAGATGGTGTGGGATGGAATATAATAAAATTAAGTGGAATATTGTTAAAAATAAAATAATAATTATAGGGCTTAAATAAATAAATGTCTTATATCAACGCACAACCTTAAAATCAAGACGTTATCGATACAGTGCAGAAAATTGCATACGGGTAACAAAAATACCATTTCAAGAACGGGAATGTCCCTACAAATATCACGGTTATATTAAAAAAAAAATGTTTAACAAAATACGACTCCTACGCAGCTGAAACCCGGTGTTACATCCACATGAACCTTTTTAACTATTAGTCATTGAAGCGTATCTTTAGTCTGTCTATTACATTGTTCAAACAGTCAATAATTTGTTTACTGACTGAACAAATAAACAATGGTGATAAGTTTTTAAGCTAATACAAACAAACTAGTCAGACATCCTTATTTAATCATATAGTGTAAATACCGTCGATCCTTTATAATTATACTCGTTCCCCCCGCGGGTTCACCTGCATTCCCGGGATAAAAAAGCCTATAATAGATGGCTTCCTATGAGTAAAATATTTTTTCGAATTCGACTTTTAGTTCCAGAGATTACCCCGTTTAAACAAACAAACAAAAAAGCCTTCCGCTTTATGATATTAGTATAGATAAGTATTTATTATCAGATAAGAAAGCAGTGACATACAAACTATCATATAATATAAATACATTCAGCTATTATTACTCCGTGTAGAGAAGCTCTCATAAGCAAAGGTTACGTCCCATTTTTTTGAGTCAACTAAAGATCTCTTTAGCGCTGAAACAATAATTAGTCGTCTAAGCAGACAGTAGAAAGACGTAGCGCTATCAGAACGCTTTTAGGAGTATTGATCTCGCAAACACCGTGATTTTCACGGCGCTTACGCGTTTCGTTCATCGTTCTACAACAACAAGTGTGGCCGGATAGCCTCACGTGAACGGAACATAGTAATTGTGATGTGTGGCGTCTTCTCTACACGTCTTAATAATAGCTCAATGTATAAATATGGAAGCATACAATCATAGTCAAAAACTAACCTATCATATCTAAAGAAAAGCGACCCAAAGTGGTTTAAATAGGGCAGAATAATTTTGTCATTCTACTGCTGACACCGACAAACATTCGAATTCTAAAGCGGAATACCTACATATGTCAGACAGGATAAAAACCAGAACGGGGTTTTTGAATCAGGGCAAACGTTCAGAATAGCACACATGTTGTCCCTATTTTTAGTTTAGGGATAACAATTGTACCATGTCGTTGACCTATCATCTTTGTAGTCATGCGATTATGTGAGAGGTAAACGCATTTGGTTATTAATACCGAATCAATAGCGGGAAATTATGACGATACAATGCGGTTACAACATCAGTTAAATGTAGGTGCATCGAAATACCCGTCATTGACAATGATTCAAGTACCTATCAGTATAAAACCCACTTATTTGCATGGTCATATCAACTCAAACCACTCAATAATCAATTATTCTCAAGCACTGTAAAGTCTACTTGAAATTTGGCTGGTAAGTCCTTAGGCATCTGCTACTAAAGGATTTTTCGAGGATGAAAGAGTGAGTGATAATATTGTGAGAAATAGAATTGGAAAACTTTTGCGACTGAAAATGGCTGTATGGGCGTTTTTAATCTGTGGTATGAGTAACTATTTAGTAATCTGTGGTATGAGTTCCTTTCATTCCTATAAATTAAATGTAGGTCTAAAGGCGAAGAAAAAAGTCTCCGTAACTCGTCTAAATAGAAGACAACAGCTGTCATGTGTCGAGTTTTCAGCAGACGCGTTCCGGTTTTGTGAATCATGTATAGAAACCTGTCTACTGAGTTTCCTGTCTTTTTATTTAGTTCCGTGTTTGTTTGAATGCATCTGCTCATTGGCAAAGTATAATTTTTCTATCTAGAAATACGGGAAGTAAATTTGAACGAGGCTCCATCTGCATCACCTAGTTACTCGTCTAGCTAAATGGCTATATAAAATATCAGCTCTGCCTTATGTCTTGTTATTTTATATTTCATGTCTATGGACTAGGAAAATATGACTTTAATAAACTACAGAATATACATTTTTCTAGGTAAAAGACGCTTAAAAGACCTACCCGGTAAAACTGCTTCGCACAGGCAAGAGGAAGATTGCGCGAAAACTTTTTTTTGGTGGCTCATAGGTACATTTTCTTATGATGATAAAATTATGATGAATTCGAGTATGGAAGATTCTGATTTGACGCCTGAATCGGCAAAACGAGAGGCAAAGGCAAATAGGAAATCTACTTTCGATTTCAAAGGAATTTCAGTGAAAACATGACGATTTTTTAACTCAACTCGGGGATATTATGATCAATTAGACCTTCGAACTACATAAACACCCTCCCTCGCTTCGCTCGCTCGTGCTCCTTAATATCTCGGGTAAACCTAATTGACCACTTATCTCTTTTGACCGTAACCTGATGCCTTTTAAGCATATTTTTTTAAAATAAGGAATTATTCTAGTCTTGAATCCTTAATTTCCAAATAATAGAATTAGTAACTGATAAAAACAGCTTTAGGCAGGCAGATGCATTATCATTGCATAATGCATCTTTGGAAAATCTTTCACCTAGACAAAGCTGCAGCAAATTGTGATTTTCAAATAAACTCGGGCGAAAGGCTAGCATCAAATTGTAAAACATGACGTTAGTCAACCTACAAATCATTCAACCAGACAATAGCTTCTGAAACAATCTATATTTATACAAAACTAATTAACAATAAAACTGCAGTGTTAACAAGCAACGTCGTAAAAACATCGCTATCCTTCGCCAATCAGCAAAAAACGGCAAAGGTTGAACATCTAATTTCACATCTTGTGTGGCGTATCGAAGGCGTGCCAGCCATGTCGCGAATGGAATTTTAATTAGATTTTTCCTTCACAAAATTCAATAACTCGTTATATCTAACATTAAATCACTCCTCAAGACTTTCATCATGTTTGAAGGTAGTTCATAAATATTTAATAATTCCGGGGCAGTTGTCTATTCCATGTCTGCTTTCCCAATTCCGGCAGACTCACATCCACGCATGCGCATTACAGCTGACTCAAAAATCCATTCATTCCCTTTACCATTAGGTAACACGAGTTCGATCTCCTACATTCGTGCCACCCTGGTACATTCGTATCGATTTGCCGTAAAACAGCCATTAAATTACTAACATGTATTGTTCTATACGAAACCGTTTACGATAAAATCGTAAATTACATCGATCCTAGTTGTAACACAGTTGAAGGGCAGTCAATATCGGCTATTTCCGAATGGGACGTACGGCCGGCGTGTAAACATTATGCAGACATTCTTACGTAAGACTCACCATGGCATTGTTCTCGACAATCCAGTTGACGGAGCATATTTGGTAGACGAAGTATGCGCGAACTAGTTCGCTGGTCTTCTTGCTTTTGAACGCGTCTTTGGGACTGCTGAAGGTGAGGTCCAGATCGTCCCGGGATGGCGGGGCGCTGGACAGCGCGCGAGCGTTGCGTGGCGCGTTTACCGCGAGCCTTCGGATCAGAGCCATGGTTGCAGCTCCGCGAACAAGTTACAACCGACACTACACGCGCCCTCTCGCTGCGGGTGACAGCTGACAACTGACACTGACATCCGCTCGATACCGTCTCGCAGCCGGCGCGCGCACCCGATCCAATTTTAAACCAGCCGATTGTCCGCGGAGGTGTGTCTTTGAAACGAACTGCCATTGGACGTCACCGGCCAGCGCTAATCTTTTATTTTCTTGTAATTATTCACAGACACCTATACCTGGAAAGATAGCATAAAAACCTCAACAAAACAATGAGATTCTTGGAGGGAAACAATGGGATATATTTCGCTTCGTTGGCGTAGATTTTCCTAACCTTAAAATTGCTATCGCATTACGTAAAGGCACTTGAGCTCGTTGCATAAGTGCCGGCTAGGGTTCAAACACCCGACATGACCTACAAGAGCCTCGAACCATAGGCTCTAAGTAATGACTGCGGTCTGACAAATCAATAAAACAAGTTGCAGATATTTCTTGTGACTTGAACCAAGTTTGGGGGAAAAAATATAATTGTTGCAACGCAATAGCCTAGCTAGCCAATAGAAATGAGTTCAAGGCTCTGGGCACTTTTAGTTCTTTTACGTAACAGCAACTGTAAAAATTTTACCTTGGTTTCATAGATGCATCCAAAATTGTTTCTCGTACGCCGATGATTCCCAATTTTTCCAGCTCCTAATCCAGTTTAATGAACTGAGTACCTACGGTCTTGATATAGTTCCCCCATGTAACTGCGCGTTCGGACCCTCTTCTCTTTGATATTGCTGATCATGTTAGCGGATAAATCCTAAACTAATTGGTTGATTGCAGACTTTGAAGAAATATAGAACAACCACATTGCTCTCATTATTAACTTATTTTTACCTAGCAACTAGCATCTTTCCTATATCAGGACAAGTCTTCTTAGTTAATTCCGAGAAATAATTTAGAATTTATGACAGATTTCCTTTGTATAGACGAAAGAAAGAAGTCTAAAGAAGACCACTCACTAGAGTTAGGAACTTGAAATTTTTGTTATAGATTCCTGAAATCCTGGATCTAAAAGTTTTTAGAAATTCAACTCCACTGAGGTTACCTCCTTAGGAGTTGTCTTTGAGAGGATCTCGATTGGAATCGCGGGCTGAGTTACTAGTGATTGAAAAACATGATTCACGCGTAAAAGGAGATCAAAACATACCTAAATAGGAATTTACAGGATTAGTAATTAATAAAATTAAAGCCATTAGTAACACACATGCAAATATGTTTAGATGAATGTTTTTGCGGTGAGGGGAATACACATATTTCTAAGGAAAACAAACCTGAATTTCAATCGGTAGCAAACCATGATACTCCCTCGTGATTAGTTACTGCTAACTTGAAATGGTTTTTACTATGACTAAGCGTGAGTCTGACCACAATTTCTCCATGGTCAGTGATGATTTGGCTGAAGGTGCACACACAGAGCCTTGAAAGGAGCTAGCAAGTGTAACTGCCGGAGCACAGCGATAGGTGCTTGGCGATTTTCAAAGTTCGGTTAACGAGCATATGGCCCGCCTGATGGTAAGCAGTTACTGTAGACAAACGCTTGGAACACACGAGGCATCACTCACGCATTACCGACTCTTCCCCCCTCCCCAATGAGCTCTGGCGACCGCTAATCACGCGTTACTTGCGGTATTCGGTAAGTTTTAGTAAGATGCAGCAAAGGAAGCAGGGTCAGAACTCGAGAGTTTTCTACTATTCCCCAAATTTCTTGATTTTGGTCCTTAGAACTCCGTAAATTATTAACCGATTTGGAAAAATCTGTTTTGGTCTCTTTGTCATCAGGTCAGGGTTTTTTGTAAAACAGTTTTCATTGCCGTTAAAGTTCTTAAAAACACGACAACCTGATGTAATGATATTATTTTATTTCCTAAGGCCTAATTTTACCAATGTTGGATAACTCTTATCCATCAAATAAAAGAGTTTCTTTACATAAAGACATAAATTGTATCGTAGAGTTATCCGTCGTTGGTAAACTTGGGTCTAAGCATGGTCTAAGTGTAGTAATTTGATCTCGGTGTAAAAATACTCAAAGAGAAAACTTAGTACCCTTTTTTAAACATATTGGGCATATGGAGGAGTGTGAGATTAGTTTATATGGAGAAAGCTAAAATTCAATTATTTATTCAAACAACCACTAGTTCTGCTGAATACCTTTCAATGAGTTCATCGTAACACCAGGATAATGAGTGATAGATTATGGACATTAGGCATAAGAATGAACGGAATGAACACATTTTTGGTGACAAATAGCTAAATATTCAATATAGTCATACATTAAGTCATCGATGATGTATCAACGGGAAATTTATTATTATTATTTAACGTAATATCCTGTCTCTGTATCTACTAATGAAACTTTAGGACAGTGTGTGAAGCCTAGGTCTGTTTTGACTCGGCGAGGAGGCGACCAAAATGGTCTCCTACTCGGATACTCAGGTTGTGGTATGGCCTCCGCATCCTGGTTATGGTTGTGAAAAGGTTTTTCAGGGTCGGCAATGTGCGAGTGATTCCCCTGAAGTTGCAAGCGTCCATAGACTGTAACCTGTTACCAAATGGGCCGTATAGCTTGGAACCTTAGTAGTATAAATAAAACCAAGTCTTCGGAGACCTGGCAACTGCAGATTGTCAAATGATCATTGGATGTTAGGTCATACAAGTCCTAGTCATGGAATATCAGATAGGATGTACCAGCAGGTTGGACCGAAGAGCTAAATAAGCTGAAGAAGTCTGGTACAGGAGTACCCAACTGATATGGCGCGTCGTGAATCTTCGTTCGCACAGAAAAGAAAGTATGGCCCCGAAGATTAACGAAAGAATGATTAAAACTTACAAACAACCTAAGATCACTATTATAAGGTTCATAATACACTGCAGCTGTTAGTTCCGTCTCACTCGCAAGTCACGCCCCTCCACACGGCGCGCGCTAACATGGCGGCAGCTGCCGACCAATAGCGTTTTCCGCGCTTTGAAAATGTATCTTCTGCGCAGGTACATCGGTAAGCCATATCAGTTGGGTACTACTGTAAGGGGTTGATGGATCCGAATAAGTAGTACTACACCTTTAATTTATCAGTTTCTGTTCTCGTTGAAGGTTGACTTCTGAGTAGGGATTGCAATCCGGATACTTCGAAATTCGAAAGTTACTGAAAAATCCGGATTTTTGAGCCTTTTATAAATCCGAATATTGAAAACCAAATCCGGTTTTTTCGAATTTAAATCATAATTGACAATAGTTGATGGTTAATTACAATTTTTATCATTGAATATCCAGTAGATGTAGGTCAGCATTACTCTGACGCACAATATTTAAAACTCCTGCGCTTTAGTTCGTGCGATTGCGTGTCTGTTCACGATGCCTATAAGGTCTATAATAAAATCTATAAACCGCTCGGCTCACACGCTGCTAGCTGCTCCCGCTAATACTTCTAGCTAGTAGCTAAGTCGGCCAGTGAGACTTAGATGGAGGCGACGCACGCGCGGTGCAAGTAACAACTCTTTGCACAACGTAATATCAAAAATTATAGTTGTAGATGGGTTACCGCTGAAAGCATTTTGTACATCGGCTGATCTCAGAAAATCGTTACTTTCGGGTCTGGCACACCAGCCTTCTAAGTAAGCTTCCTTGATATGGAGTATCTGGTGGTATGTGCGCTTGGGTTTCCAATTTCCTGAGCGAACGGTCTATTCATGTGGTCATAGACGGTACTTCGTCGGACCTTTTGGCCGTCAATGCTTCAGGGTTCTGTTCTCTCTGCAACCTTATTTCTGCTGCATATTAACGATCGGGTGAAGCCTGGTATTTTTGGAAACGCTGACGACAGCACCGTTGTCATATTTCCAGCGCGCGAGCCACCAGTGACTAGATCCAATTGTTGCGAGAGGCCATGGTAGAGCGTTTGAACGTGACCTTACAGGCAGTCTCCGATTGGGGCAATGTCAATCTGGTCACTTTTAATACCACCAAGACGCAGGCGTGTCTTTTCACCGCCAAACGGAGTCCTTTCCACCACGCTCTCGTCCTCGACTCAATAAACCGCCGAGCCAGAAGACTCATTGGAGATGAGACTTTAATTAGGACGAAACTCACGAGCCTCGACCATCGAAAAAAAGTTGCCTCATCGGTTTTCTACAGGATATATTTTGGAGAGTTGGGTGCAGGAATTGTTAAACCTTATTCCAACCACCATCTCTATGTTTCGCGCCTCAGTGGCCAAACGCAAGTCCATATTTTATTTTATAACTGCAAGAATATTTGCAGTTTTAATTAATTTTTACCCGACTGACCCGGAAGGAGGGTTATGTTTTTCGAGTGTATGTATGTATGTATGTATGTCTATTTCTTTGTGCCGCTCTGCAGCCTAAACGGCTTGATGGATTTAAGCATATGAGGTGTCGTTAGATTCGTCTTGACTGGGGGAGTGTCATAGGGTATATTATTTTTATATGACGCCTAGGAATAAAAAAATAGGGGGGGTATTAAAAATAAAAGTTTTGTTATTATAACAATATGGGTATCAAATGAAAGCTTGTAAATAGACCATTCCATATATGTATATATTGTAATACTTTTATTTTACCATTTTGACGTAAACTGCAAAAAACCACGTTTAATGCAAGGACAGTAGGTACTGAGCCGTTGCCATACGTCAATCACAGAGTTGCGATGGTTGTTAGCGTTCCTTTACCGTACCGCTCATTTACTCACAACTCTTTCTGTATAAAACTAAAAAGTCTGAAATAAATTAAATTATTAAAAGAAACAAAAAACCCGACTGAGTAAAATATAAATTAACTGAAAAGAGAAAAACAAGCTCTTAAATGTATAGAATTTTGAATATAACTTGAATTTTATAAGGTATTGCAGTCGGGGATAAACAAAAATTACAAAAAAATACATACTTAGGTTATTGGTTGTCCCCGATTGCAATACCTTATAAAATTCAAGTTATATTCAAAATTCTATACATTTAAGAGCTTGTTTTTCTCTTTTCAGTTAATTTATATTTTACGCAGTCGGGTTTTTTGTTTCTTTTAATAATTTATTATTCAAACAATGGAAAACAATAAAATAGAACACCTATCTTCAAACTACTAATAGTTTAGCATAAAACTACGCGTACAATTTAAAATTACAAAAAAAAAAACAAAATTCGAAAAATCCGGATAATCCGGATTTATTTGTGATGATAATCTTCGAATCCGGATTTGACAAAAATCCGGATTTTGCAATCCCTACTTCTGAGCCACTGGTAACTTCGGTAGCTTTGACCTTCCTAAGTGCCCTCCCTCCTAGGGTTTCCTAAGTGCCCGCCCTAGGGTTACCAGACGATTGGAATTTTCCTGGCATGTCAGGAATTAAGTTCCTCTGTGAGAGAATCAGGGAAGATCAGGTTTTTCTTAAACTGAAGATAATTATATTTATGTGGGTATCTATTTAGTTACATTGTTCTTTCACCAAAATATCCTTCGCTCGTTACCGCACCGATCGCGAACGCGTATGGAAAATATTATCACAGAAAATGTCAATCCGGAATATGTCCAGGAAATCTTAGTATCGGATCGGTAACCCTACCCTCCTAGGCCCTTAGGCCTACTACAGCTATTTCCAGCTGTTGACTTTGACATGCTTAGTAAAAGGAAAATTAAAGGATTCCGATACTTAGACTTAGGCCCAGTTTCAATAATTTACGGACCGGTATCGGTTAAGATTTACTCTTATATCTTTACTAATAATGAAGCAAAGACCTCAAAGCTTTGTATAGCAGACCCTCCCATATGGAAGTAGCTATCACAGGTAAAACTAGCTTACGAAATGATCTATATGCCCAGTTTGGCAATAAAAAAACCTACCATTGGTAAGCAAAACGATTCGTTGAAACCGGGCATTAGACTATATAGTATAATTATTTAGGACTGGCTGTCCGCGGTCCCGCGGTTTCATCCTAGTTACCGAGATAAAAAGTAGCTCATTATCCCTCGACTATCTATATGCCTTTCATCGCAATATCAGTTGAGAGATTTAATCGCATGTATATAAGTATGATTTATTCCAATTACTGATATAAAAAGTGTGAGTAAAACCGTGTGCGTAAGCTAGTTATTGTTACATTTTATTACGCACCTCGAGTTATTTGTTTTCCCTTTGCGGCGACTCATAGTTTGGGCAGGTTTGGGTGATAGCAGGTAGGTTATACTTATATGTGGTATGCTGACGACTTACCTATAAAATAATTGCGTCATCATAATTTACCTACTCAACATAATTTTTTATTTGCATTCGAAATTCAGACATTAAAATGATATCAAAAAACTATGGTACCATAAAACACTGTGTAGAGAGTGTAAGTATTTTAGAGATTTTCAAATAAAATTATTGTTTTGAAATCAACTCAAAATAAGCATTTTTAGAGAACCGAATCATAAAGGAACACATAACTATACTGGTGAAATGCTGGTTAATTACCAACATTTCAGAGAACTTCATGAAAGGGCTTAAAAATACCAATGCCCCTTATCTCCAAAGTTTGCAACGGCATAAATCTGAATTAAATACAGTAGATAGACATTGATGTAAATATTACAGGAAAAATATAAAGATGTTTGTAACTAGCACAATTTTTTCGAAATCATCAAAATTCGTTCACATACAAATTTAGTTATGCAGTCTGGTTTTTTGCTACAGTTATGGCTGAAACTGGAAATAAGTATACATCTAGGGAAGCCTCTCTTTTAGGGTGCCGTACCTCAAAAGAAAATTAGGATCACTTTGTTGTCCGTCTGTCTGTCTGTCCGTCTGTCAAGACCCTTTTTCTCAGGAATGCGTGGAGGTAACAAATCTGAAATTAATATCAAATACTCAGGTCTGCAATCCCTTGGAGCAGTGAAAAAATCATAAAAGAATTAATCTTTGAAATTCTCACGATATTATATGGGAAAAAAATATAAATATTTGTCATCGCAATGATAAGCGTTGTTTAAGTAGTTTTGTTTCAGGGTTTCTCTGTCCTTATCAATTTGTTGATAAGGACACACTAGACTAAAGCACTCGTGTTGTGATTTCAGCTCAGTTTTCAACAACTTCTGAACCAATCTGATAGCGAAGTTATTCATAGAAATGTCTCTAATGCGGGCGTCATAGGGATTTACGTTAGTAGGTACACTATCCTAATCATAACTTCCTAACTAATATTATAAATGTGAAAGTGAGTTTGTTTGTTGCGCCATCACTCCCCAACTACTCAACGGATCATCATGAAATTTGGCATGCAGATAGCCTATGATATGGAGAAGGACATAGGTTACTTTTTATCCCGGGAACGCGAGTGAAACCGCGGGGGACAGCTTGTTATTAATAAAGGTAGTGGGAGCCTTTTTGTTATACGACGAATTCGGTAAACAAGCATACGGCCCGCCTGATGGTAAGCGGTTACCATATGGACGCTTGCAACTCACGAAGCATTACTCTCGCTTTTCCCCTCGCTTATGAGCTCTGGCGACCTTACTCATGCGCAGGAACACAACATAAAGTTATTTGGGTGCGGTATTCTGTAAGGTGGAGGTATACTACCCCAGTAGAGCTGCTCTTTGAGCGAATAAACGCTATTCTCTACCTCTCTTTAATAGCTCTCTTAGAGGCTCTTTTTACTTGACTTTCACGGCAAATCAGTGTTGCTGAAAATTGGGAGGTAGGTAGCTGGGATCCATGTCTGAACATTGAGAACAAGCCTTAATTTTAATAAAAAGGTAGCGCCGGTATTGCCCATTGCTCTTTTTCAGGGTGTTGCGAGATAGTCTTCTGACGCCCTTTGGTCGATTTGGCTGGCTACAAACAATGCAAGAGTGCCTGCCCTTCAGCCTGACACTTCACTGCCCCGCCCCGCCGCGCAACCCAGGGCCTCACAAAAGACACAATAAAAAAATCTTTATCGCTGGAAATTGTTTTTCTCAATAAATTTGCCATAGGTATAGCTTAGACCCCGGAAATGGCTATTATATTTTCTGGCTTTTGGTAACACTTGATAAAAAATGCTCGATTCATTATACCGCTGCACCGCCGCTCAATAGCTCTACAACGCACTTCGCTCGCTCTACATTCCATCTTCGCACCACGTCTTAGCGCGCAAAACGCCGCACAAAATAGTACTTACCCAATCTAGTTTTATTTTTTTAATTTCTAAGCTAACATACCGAAAAATGAAAATAATGTAACAAGAGTCAAATCAATAAATTTATTGTCTGTCAACACTTATCCTGACATGGAAATACCGTTACAATACGTAAATATAACTGAGGTGAACTCATCATAATTATTGTTTCCTGAATGATAGTCATTGGATAAATTCATAACTTATTACTTATTTGTTACCAAAATACTAATATAGGTCTTTCCGTAAATTGATTTTCCTTGTTAGCCAGATTATAATTATGTACATTGGTGCCGATTCTGTTGTGAATCGCACTAAACTAATTTTAGTCACACTCATCTTTTTCTTACAAACATTATTGAAAAAGGATACAAACATATACATATAGGGTGTAACGGACATGGGTATATACATCTGGGGGTCTACCACAAGCTCTTAAAACAAGGTTAAAATAACCTTATTTGTCTTTTGTCCCGTTTTGACGTCGGATGTCAAAGAAAGACAAAAGTTTTTATTGACATTTCATGTCGAAATATCACGTGATTTTTAACAATCTCTTATGTCAAACCCATACAAAGGTTGATCGTTTACTAACGATGACGATTGTCGATCTTGTCTACAGGCCCTAGCACCTTTCACACATAACGTCATAAGCAGGCCGTGTTAGCGAAGAGGAGCTCGTCGACTACAGATATTTCTTGATAGTATGACTTACTCTCATAGCAATATCTATTCCAATGCACTTACCCTATTTGGCCGAGCGGTGTCAAAGCAAGTTTAAACGATTGTCTTTCATAGACACTAGCGGATCCAGACCCCCCCCTAAGGTGCACAGGCACTCCAAGCAACTGTGTCTTCCCCGTTTTTTTTTTTGACGGCGGGTGGACCGCGCGTACCCATAAGATGCCTGTTCACTCTGGCCTTGAATAGACCCATGTTATAATTGTCTGGAAACACGTTGTCTGGGAGAAATCTTGATAAAGACTACCCGCAGTCGGATCAAGACCCTCAACCCTCCAAACCGATATCCTGGATCCGCCATTGCACATAGAGCTAAAGATAAAATGAAATAAACAAGCCCTTAAGAATAAGTTCCGCCCGCGGGTTATACTGGATGTTTTTTACTTTATCATACCAGGAAAAATGGGTATTATATTTGTTTTCTAATCTACCTTCAATCCAAATTCCATCCTAATTCAATAAGCCGTTTGAAAGTGACTGAATAACAAACAAATCAATGGAATCAAAATAATAAGTCAGTCGAACATGAGTCCATGCAATGAGGCATTTACTCAAAAATAATTTTATTCTCAAACGTAACTACAGACTGTTCAGTTATTTTACCTCTGTTCTGTCGTTATCTTAACTTCTATTAGGTTTTCGTTTCGTGCTGTAATGTGTATCGGACATCGGCCGCTTCGTGCAGTGCAGTCGACGCAAGAATTTTCTATATAAGATTCTTGAGTCCAAGCAGGAAAGAGTTAGAGGTGAAGTCGCCAAAGGTGGATTAACGGCAAGGTTCCCAGCAGGCTGGCACTGTTTCCTCTTGGGATAGCCAAGCTAATGCGTTGGTGGGAAAAAAGCATCCTCGCCCGCCGTTCTCCGAATACCTCGATTTTCGATGATAAAATGCCACCCCCATGGTCACAATGTCACACTCACTCCACGGTATCAAAGACATATTATCCAGCCTCTTACCGTCACCACGCTCAATACCGACTGATTTCCAATACAGAAGGCACGTAATTTCATAAATAAATTATTATTGTTAATTTACGATTATATCATCTTTTTATACAAAGCAATAAGTCTGTTAGAGTATTCTACGATCAAAGGAGACCACTGCAATTTCACTCCCAAAATATTCACCCAGTCGGCAGCTCTCTCTTCTTTAATTGTATGCAATATTTTGTTTATAAAAATACTGTTATATGTTTTCCTATAAATCGTTGGTTTGTAAGGCGACCCGCAAAGCTTGTTTAAGAAATTCATGTGTTTTAAGCAATGCTGGAATTCGAATAACGTGTACAACATTTTTTTATCGAAGATCGCTTCTTCAGACCCTTTCAAGTAATCTTTCATCGAAGCTGATGCTGTGTGACATTCAAATTTAAAATTAGGTTTGTTTATCAGAATGTCGAATGTCATTTTCTCTCCAGAGTCATGTGATTTTATAGCGAGTTCACCGTTATCCATTTCATTTACAACGCCAAGCATTATGTAAGATAAAATGATTGCGAACGCTTCTCTCTCTGTTTTACAATTCACATTTTTAATTATTTTCAGGCGTGAAAAATAAGCCAGTGATATCATTAAAAGCTTCGCATCTTCTGGCACTTGGTTGATAACGTTCAAGGGGACTCCACCAACTATTGCAATCAAAAAATTATGTATTAAAGCTTCTCCGTTTAGCTCATCCCATCCATTTTTAAACAAGCTATCGCTCTGAACGCCGCAAAGGGCTTTCAACCGCGGATGTGACACATTAAACGAAGTTTTTTTCAGAACTCTATCTTTAAAATATATTAGATCAAATGTCTGTTTTTGAAAGTTCGTAAGTAAGTTGTAAACGAACTTCAATATGTCCAGTGATAGCATCATCGCCGGCGACACCCTCAGGATTTCCGAACGATATAAATCAATATATGGTGTAGCAATGTACCCAAATGCGACTCCTTTTTCAAACCACTGTGAATCACCTTGGGCAATAATATGTTTGCCTTTTTCTAAAAAGTCGATAAGCACACTCCCGAGTTCTTGCCTATGTATGTAGTCCTCCACTTCTTTTTTTGAACTTAAGAATTTTTCTTTTTCCTTGGGATTGAGGCAACGAAAAACTGAAGTTATAGCATCATCTGTGGTATGCTCTGAAAGCCATCTCAATAAGCACTCATTACTCATATTTGAAAATGTCTGTAAGCTTAATGGAGGGAAACAAAATGTTTTTAAAACAATAAACATGACAAACTTTTCATTTGTAATACGATTATTTTCGTAAAAATTGTCCAAACGAAAAACTTTACACGAAATAGTATTATTTTTTTCATTGAACGATACGTTCTCGCATGGTATATATGGAACGGTGGAAAAACAAAATTGTCTGTCAAAAGCCATGACAGGACATTTGAGCTGTTGAGCCAAAGCATTGCATTGTGCAGTAGCTTCATTTTCACAGATTACATAGTCGAATCCCATTTCATCCAGAACCTGTATATATGTTTCCCTCATGAATGTTGGTGGTGCAGGTCCAGTAATCTTGTAATCTTCGTATCTTCCTCTGAAAACAAAAAAGCACTTCACATTGGCTTTTCTGAACATGCTCAAGCATTTTTTTACATTTTCCGCGTATACATCACACTCCCACGAGTTCCGAACACCTCTATTAAATGCATCCACCACTACTTTGCAGTCCTTTAACTCGTGATCTTGATACGATGCTTTGAATAATTCATTGAGTTTGAAAATGTCAATCTTCATTTTTGTGTCTGAAATTAAACAAAATGGAAATATTGAGCTAAGAAATTTATGTTTTCAGATGGGATTCACACAGATAAAGATAATTTATTTGCTCGAAACATGGTTTGTAGTTCTACATTTCGCCATGACGGCGGGCAAAATTTAGGGTTAATTGAATTTTACAAAAATCTAATTATTTGATAATCACAGCGGGATTGTGTTCTCATTATTTAATAGTGTTTTATTATTATTACGATACCACCACAAAATATACCACCAAAGTTACGCATATCCCGGCGTGATTTTTAACAAACTCTTATGTCAATCCCATACAAAGGTTGATCGTTTACTAACGATAACGATTGTCTACAACCATCTTGTCTACTGGCCCTGATATAGGTAATGAGTGGTGACCTTAATCCCAACTCTGTACACTTGTATCATATACCTACTTACTATAGTTAACAACAGGAAGAAATATTATCACTTACATTATCAACTCACAGTATGGATATGGTAAACTGCACCGAACTGTTTTTATGGACGAGAATCTGAAATTTAACTGGGATAGAGGAAAAATTTCGCGTTAATTTATACAGCAACAGCATGCAATCAAGGCCGTAGCCAGGATATTGTTCATTGTGCTTTGATATGGACATAAGGTGAATGCGGGGAAGTCCAGCATACTTTACGAATTCCCCTTCAGTTTTATCACATTTGTTTCTGATTGATCAAAAAATTACACAATTATGTTAAAAAGAGTATAGTAAAAAGTACTTAGGATAAAAAGTTTACGATCAGGGGCAATACGTATACAGGTGATTTTTTTTTCTAGCCAGTGAGGGCAACTTCTGAACTACAGGTCTTAGAGAAAAACGCTGAATGGAACCCCGAGCTAAATTTTAAAGAAAATAAAAATGGCATTAAATTTTTGTTTAAAAAAAATGTGTTTTTAATATTTTTCAATTTTTTTTTTCTTTTTCTGCTTCTACATCACAATACGAACAAAATTATGTATGACAATCTTTGTCTGAAGTTGCTAGAAGTTAACAAAATTGACCTCAAATTTTTTGTCAGAATGCTAAGAGCCAATTCTTTATGGCTAAACATAGTGAGGTCCCTGCGAGATCTACTCCACCTCGTCAAACTTTACGCAGCATAAAACCATGGTCAAGGAAAATATAAAATAATATTTTGGATAACTTCTAGCAACTTGAGAGCAAGATTGTCTTACATAATTTTGTTCATATTGTGACGAAGAAGCAGAATTTCGAAAAAAAAAATTTTTTTTTTAAAAATTCAATATCTTCGAAATTACTAATTTTTTTAAATAAATTTTAATCGCATTTTAATTTTCTTCATAATTCAGCTCGGGGTTCCTTTCAGCGTTTTTCTCTAAGACCTGTAGTTCAGAAGTTGCCCACACTGGCTAGAAATAAAAATTCGTCCTGTATATGCCGGACATAAGCCGGACTTTCCCATTCATACTATACGGGCTTCCCCCAATAAAATAAAAAATAAAATAAAATAAGCCTTTATTGCTGAAAAAACATTTTTCCTTAAATAATAATATAATAATAATAGTTAAAATAATGGTTCCGTTACATCAACAACCGGTTGTTTCGTTTTTTTTATTTCAGCTTGTCCGTTGACAAAGGCCTCCCCCAGATTTTTCCACTCCTTTCTATTCTGTGTCAGTCTAGTCCACATTGTTCCTGCCAATGCCGTTATGTCATCCTTCCAACGTTTTTGTGGTCTTCCTCTTTTCCTTTTATTATGTCTAGGATACCAGTTCGTTACCATTTTTGTCCATTTCCTCTCATTACTCCGCATCATGTGTCCTGTCCATGTCCATTTTAGTTGTTTGATGGTTTTAATTACATTTTTCAAATTTGTCTGTCTTTTTATGTAGTCTAGTCTGATCTTTTCCTTTAACCGAATTCCCATTATACTTCTCTCTATATTGTTTTGGCATACTCTTAGTTTATTTAGGTTTTTTCCAGTTAATGGCCATGTCTGGCAGCCATACGTTAAGCAAGGTAGTAGGCATACATCAAATAGTTTTTTCTTTTCCTTCATGGGTATATCCTTGTTTTTCATGATTTCTTTAAACGACCAGTACCTGTTCCATGTGTTTGTAATTCTACGTTGAATTTCTTTATCAGTGTCTTCCTTGGCTGATATGATCTGACCTAAATATATGTATTCCTCCACACATTCAATGGGCTTACCGTCTAGCAATATATAAAATTTTTCTGCATTGGATAAAACTTTTGTTTTTGAGGCGTTAATGGAGAGGCCTACTTTTGTACTCTCATTTGACAATTGTTGTAACATTTTTTCTAGATCTTCTATTTTTTCAGAAAATAGAACAACGTCATCTGCAAATTTCAGGTTAGAAAGTCTTTCACCATCAATGTTTATCCCATAATCCTGCCAGTTCATTTTTCGGAACAAATGTTCTAAAACCGCAGAGAAAAGTTTAGGTGAAATAGGATCACCTTGCCTAACTCCTCGTTGTATCTGAAATACATGGCCTGTTCTATCTAGTCGTATTTTTGCTGAGCATTGCACATATATGTTCCTTAATATTCTTACATATTTCTTTTCTATGCCTTGATTTAATAGTGCTTCCCATATTATATCATGTTCTAAAGAGTCAAAAGCCTTGGCGAAATCTACAAAACATAGGTAAATCGTTTTTCCATATTCATTATACCTTTCTATTATTTGTTTGACGACATAAATATGATCGAGAGTGCTATATTTACTACGGAACCCGGCTTGCTCCTTTGGCTGGTTTTCGTCTAGTACTTTACTTAACCGATTCAGGATTATTTTCGAGAATACTTTATATATATTGCTCATGAGACTGATGGGCCTGTAGTTGTTGATGTTTTTCCTATCTCCTTTTTTATAAAGTAAAGTTATGACAGACTCAGTCCATTGCTTAGGAATAATCTCAGTTTCTAAGACCTGATTGAACAATTCTGTTAATTCTGGTGCTATAGTTGATATAGAGTATTTGAGTAATTCATTTGGTATGTTATCTTCTCCTGGAGCTTTATCATTCTTTTGACTTAATATAGCATGTTCCGTTTCTCTTAATATAACTTTTGGTATCTCCTCATTTTCAGTTGTTTTAAAATTTATTGTAGATGTTTTGGATTTAGTCTTATCTTTACTGTACAAATTGCTATAAAAGTCCGTTGCTATTTCAATTATTTTGGGTCTTTTTCCGGTAGGTGTCTCATCTTTTTTCTTTAAGTAAGGGATCCAGTTTTTACCTTCCTGTAACTCCTTATTAGCTTTTTTAATGCCTCCTGTCCTTTGTATGTGTTTCCTAAATGTATATAACCTTTTCTCTTTTCTATCTTTTCTAAGTTGTTTATTTATTTCTTTACTTATGATTGCTATTTTTCTCTGTATCTCTTTTTTATGTCTATCTTGTAATAATCTTTTTCTTTCTTGTAATAAATGTAGGGCTTCAATGGATAATTTATTTGAATCATGAACAGTTTTTCGTACTGAGTCAGTAAGCGACATAATAAAATTATCATAATTCTCTTGCAGTGAGACACTTTTCTTCTTAATACTTAATTTTTCTTTAAAATGTGTCTCAAATGCATCCGAGTTCTTGTATTGAATTTGAGGTATATTTTTTGAATACAGTTTCCTGGATTTTCTCCGAGTTGTGCCCGATATATTGGCTCGTACCATTCTGTGGTCTGATGAAAAGTTTAGTGAGTTTATCACATCCACATTATTTATAAGTTTTGGTTTATTTGTTAATATGAAGTCTACTTCGTTGAAAGTTTTTCCATTAGGGTGTTGCCATGTCCATTTACGTGTGATTTTCTTTTTAAAAAAGCTGTTCATTATTGCAAGTTTGTTTTGTGCAGCTAAAGTCACAAGTTTATTTCCATTTTCACTTCTAATACCGTAGCTGTACTTTCCTGCAATGTTTTCTTCTCCTACTTTGCTTTATCCTATCTTTCCATTGAAATCTCCCATAAGTATGAAGTTTTTATGTGCCATTTGAATTGTGGATTGTAGTTCATTATAAAAGAGTTCTTTTTGTTCTGTTGTAGCTTGTTCAGTTGGTGCATACGCCTGTATTATCGTCCAAGGGTCTTTTTGCGCTGGTAGGTTGATATTTAATACAGCTATTCTCTCAGACTCTCCCTTGAACTCTAGTATTTGTTTTGATAACTTCTTTTGAACTAAAAAACCAACTCCATAGACTCCAGGTGTTTCACCTTTGTAATATAGAATATAATCATTGTATTCTTCAATATTTTCACCCATTCTTCTGATTTCACTCATACCGATTATATCCCAATTTAGTTTTTCTATTGCATTTTCTAATTCTATCAATCTCTCAGAATCTTTTAATGTTCTTACGTTAAATGTTATAATGTAAACTTGATCTCTTCGTTTTGATTTACTTTTATGATTTATTGTGGAATTCATATTAAGTGCATTTTCTGGAGGGTAGTGGTCTTTTTCCCCCTCGATGACCAGTCGGCTTGGGGGAAGATTCTTATGTTTGTATTGTTTGGTTTTGTACTTATAGTTTGTTGTAATCCGGTTGTCGATGGCCTTACCCTATTGATTAGATGATGTTGATTTCGTTGAGGAAACGGAACTACTTCGGCTTTGCTTTGCTCCCCCAATATTGAATCTTAAAGTTAGAATCTTGTCACAGGGCACATGTTTATATCAAAGTGTTATAAATCAAAGTAAACTAAAGAAATCTATCATTAGTGATATTAACTACAAACTTACCAGCTTTTCTCGTGAAAAATACTTGATTTTCAATTATATTTTTGACTAACTTCACAACACACCACTCGTTTTCAACGCTGCAACAACACTTAAGAGTATTTTTTTTTTGCTTTGTATAGACATCTTGTATACTTGTATAGACAGTTCGAACCATGTTCGAACGTTCGAACAAATTAGTAATGCTGTTGTACCGACCGAACTGTCATATTCATGTACGTAGCTATTCAAAAATGAACTTAACAAAAGTGTTTACGAAGTTCCCTCGCTGACGGACTTCCCCGCATTGACCTTACTCGGTTACTGATAAATGTTCGGATAAAGGCAGTGAGCTGTCTACTTTTATGGATATAGGTATTTTTGTATAAAACTGACGCTGGATACTTATTGGAATTCTAAAAATAAATTAAAACAAGCAAAGCGAATTATATTTGGACTGATTTTAAATGCAAATTGGCTACGCTCACACTTCCGATTTCTGTTGCCCACACCCTGCTTGCCATTGCTGCCTGTGCCTGCCCCCTTCTTTCCACTGATACCGGCGGCATCTACATGCACTGTCTACCTATAGATAAATACCTATACCTAGATAAATACCTATAGATAAATTAGGTACTAAGGTAATTTAATTTCTAACATTCTAAAATTTGCACGACCGAAAGGTTGAATATAGTGAATCCTATGTATCTGATAACATCTAAATGTACCTAAGTTCTGGCAAATAAACATTCATTCATTCATTCATTCAATAAACTAATACGTTCATTAATATAGTCCATTACAGTAATCCACTTTTTTGGTACTAGGCGCACAGATCGCGGAAGAGAAAATTTTATATTAATATTACAACAAGAGACGCAAAATGATAATGACCCTCATTGAGCGGTGACATGTTATGATTTTAATTTCAATAAACTTGGAAGCAATTTGGTATGAATTTTCGAGTAATTTATTTTGAGCTGAAATTCTTTATACCTGATGTAGACTTCACCCCTTTCGGATGGCTATACCCTTTTCGTTACACAAAACCGGCCAAGTACAATACGAGTCACACGGAGGGTTCCGTACAATATCTACTAACTAAATATTGCATAAAACGCAAAAAAGACGTTTCTGGTATGGAGGCCCCCATTTAATTTTATTCCATTTTTATTATTTGTTGTTATAGCGGCAATAGAAATACATATTCTGTGAAAATTAAGTTCAGCTGTCTACCTATTGCGGTTCATGAGATACAGCCCACTGACTGACAGACGGACGGACGGATAGGCAGCGGAGGCTTATGAATAGGTACACAACCCTAAAAAGGGGTACGTACATACAAAGATTCTCGAGAATTTTTTAGATAAATAGCGTTCTATAAGTAAGCCCAATAACTTTACAAATAATGGCAACTATTGAATATTCTATGATAATGGTATCAATAAAACAACAAACATAATGTATACATAGATATTTTTATTTGAAAAATACTTCGTGTAGCTAAACTAATCACAATATGGCGTCCTAAATCGAAATAACTTTATACAAAAAAATGTCACTGCAAAATAAATAATAGCAGCATATTGTAACCGACATTTTTAACGTTTTCCGATTTATTTGTATTTTTCACGCAGAAGGGTGAGCTCTTTTGCTAATTCAGTTTAAATAATTGGACTGTTTTACAAAAACCTTAAACCGACTTCAAAGTACACTAAGATCTGATGACAATGGGACCAAACGGGAAGCGTACCCTTTCAAATAAAAACACACTTAATTCGTTTAAAAAAAAAAAGTTTTTTTTTTTCACGCTATAGTACCCTTGTTGACACAGCCAATATCTCACTAGTGGCTTTAATACCGTTCCGTAAACGTCATGCATTAAATTGACTAAAAAGCTTATTGCTTTACTCACAGTTCCCAGATTTTTTTTATGAAACGGTCTTTAATTATCATTGATAATTACTGAAGATTGAATGATACCCCTCCATTCTGTATGAAAAACACATTGTACCACATATTCTCACCACACACACAGTTGCACACTATACGTAAGTAATTATGTACAACGATTTTTAGAATTTAGATTTTTTAATTTTAATCACAATTCCGATTGTTTTTATTAAAACTATTTACATCCCAAGATCGTTTATCATATCCATAAAAAGGGAAAAATAAATATACGTCTGATAAAATATCAAATCCATGTTAAAAACGGGGTAAAATATAGTTTTAATATGGTCAGGATTGTGTTACAAAAATCTCACCATGGTATGTGATGTATAGCAAACAACGCGAAAAAACTGTCCGGTAGATGCTTGGCGACAGAAGTGTTATAGCTGCGTGAGAGTTTAATTAATCAAATTCCTTTAGTTGTATAAGTCTTTATGAGGATTATGAATAAGGGTCATTTCACACCAAAACGAGATGCTTGAAGAGGCTAATTGGCTACTTTCCTAAAAAACGATATATAGTCCGCCAGTTAGATTATCAAAAAATATTGGACACGTATTTTTTTTCGACAATCAAACAAAAAATTATGAAGATATAGCCCGTTGAAGTTCCGCGTGACGTCACATTTCTATACATTTTTTAGTGAAATGTGACGTCATGTAGAATTTAACGGGCTATAGCCTCATTATTTATGGTTTAATTGACGAAAAAAAAATACGTGTCCAATATTTTTTGATAATCTAACTGACGGACTAAATAGAATTATGTATATGTTTTTTTTACCTAGGAAAGTACCCAATTGTTTCACAATGTCTCGTCGCGCTACAAACAGCAGGCGCGGCAACATTAAAGAACTTAGCGGGATATTTTCTATGTATGTAATATCAATAGTCACTTACGGTAAAATCAACACGTAAAAATCATCTATGCCTCGTTTATTGGCAAGTTTAAATTCATATAATATAATCAATCATGTTTTTAATAGAAAATAAAACAAACGTCTGTCGGTTCATAGTGTCCTTAGAGCTAAATATTATATATATTCCATAATATATGTATTGTTCGCTAATATAATGTGACAACTTTAAATGTGATGTCACTATTGTGGCGCAAAACTCATTTAATTTTGCTAATTTATTTGAATATTCTTTGACATGGTTTTTATTAAACGATAGTTACTGTTTACAGAATAACCCCAATATATTGCAAAACATACTTTTAATAAAAAAGTTTAATGACTAAGCCCTGATAAGATCCTGATAAGATAGGTATGTTATCAGGGCTTCCAGTGATACCTACTACTGTTGTTGAAATATAAACATTATTATTTTAAGTTTATACGTTCAAATTCGCTTGTCACTGAGACGTTGATTTCAATCAATTTATTGATGTACACACACAAATACTCAAGCTGTGGTGGTTAGCAGTGACACATTTAAAGTTGTCACATTATATATCTTTTTTGCATGGTAAATGAAACACATCTAAATATATCTTACAAATACAAATATCTATTACATCTTCAAATGATAATAAAACTTATATCTACGTATCTAAAGTCTATTATGTACAATTTTCATAGTTATAATATTATGTATATAATATAATTTTTTGATATATTGTGATACTGTCACGCTCCTTCCCGAGTTTACACAAAACGTTGCAAACAATCGCACGTGTGTGGAATTAAAATAAAGAAACGTTATTTCATTGCTTTTGGATATACAATCTTCAAGAAGTTGAGTAAATTGTTATCATCTTTTGTATGAAACGAACATTTTGCAAATGTAATTTCCAATAGACAGTCTTTTGAAACTATCGATATAATCAAAAAGATCGCACGTCTCTGGTAATACGGTAATAATTTGAATTACATTGTTAAAATTTTATATTGTTTATGTCACTGATAAAATTTTAGATATAAAAGCATAATAAATATTGTGTTACAAGCTTAATAGAACATCGCAGAATGTATATAGATTTTATCATTGTTTCGTAATTTTTAAAAATGTTTATTTAGTAACGCAATGTTTATGTCAAACAAAATACGACAAAGAGGACCTTTAGTGTTTTCATATAAGAATCAAATCTGCTTATCCAATAATGTTTAATATAAATGGACATACTATGAAATAATGTTATATTCTTGAGATTCCAAATAAAATAACATAACATTATACAGCCGTCTTTTTCTCAAATATATTATGTAAATAATATACGTCAAGACTTGTTTAAACCAGTTCTTAGTTTGAGGACATAAAATGGGAACCTCACAATACCCACGTACATACATGCCTTTTTAAACCACTTTATGTTGTGGCGCTCAGAATGTTAATTAGGCCTAGAGGTACCTTAACTAAAATTACATTTGAGAACTTCAAAACCACAACCTTCCACCACATATCTGATCTTGCACCACTACGGAAGAGCCATTAAATTATCGACAGACGACGCGTACTTCTAATATACTAAGAGTACGCACTATCAAAAATTATTTGCCATCAACAAATTGTCGATATTATTATTGCAACATCTAAAGCACGTCTCTATCGATCCTAAACAATTTATGTAAATAATTTTAAACTCTACTGTGTGTCCTCATAAAATGTATTTAACTAACACACCGTTGTCTAAAAATAAATTCGTATAATTCAATACTAGTACAAAATGTTTTTCGACATATTCTCACGCCCCTGTTCACTATACCAAACTCACGTTCACCCTCGTTGCGTATTTACAAAGCCTTAAATGTCTTCCAAATTTTATTCAATTTCAAACCTGTACAAAAATAAAGTAGGACACGCGCAATTACTATATATTTTTTCCGTTACTATATACATGACTTAATTAACGTCTTGGTGTTACCAATTTATTGATAATCTTATTAATATTACTTTTATAATATACGCTATAAACTAGAGTATAAAATTTGACTCCACACAATTTAAAACATATTCTGCTATGTAAATAAATGAAAAGAATATCGTTATATGTACGATTCACACGTTATAATTACATTTTAATTTTTATTATAGGCACAAATGAACAATATTGAGTGCCTTTTGAAGCTTCATTCTACAACTACTTATAGTAGGCGAGGGATATTAGTCCTACAACTTCAACACGCCACATCTTAACATTCATTCAACGCTAAACTCATAAAATGTTAAGTAGCTCAAGGAATAAATAAAAAAGCTGCCAAAATCAGTGTTACATTCAACACTGTAATAGGAATGTCTATAAATTTTAAAAAGAAAATTTCGACTAGTGTCCGTTTAATAAGAGGGCAAGAAAATAATAATTCTTTTAGCATAGAGTAAGAATTTTAATAGATTGATAGCGTTGACTACATTACTTTGTGCGACGCTTAAGCAGGGGCTCTGCCGCGTATCTTTACGCTCTCTTTTTTAATGAATTTCATCTAATCAAGGCCCACTAATCTTCGTCGTACCGCGACATTGGATGTAATCATTAACGGTGCATGTGTTCGTTACGATTACCACCAAAGATACGCGATAGAGCCCCTGCATATAGATGCATTCACAGATATATCGTACACAAGTGATTAATTGTCAGAAATAATGACGATATGAGTTCCTTGTTCCGCAAAAGTTTCGACAATAATTGGACTGTTTTACAAAAAACTTAAACCGACTTCTAAGTACAGTAAGAAGTAATCAAATCCTGATCTGATGACAATGGGACCAAACGGGAAGTGTTCCCTTTCAAATAAAAAAAGAATTTTCCAAATCGGTTAATAAATGACGGAGTTATGAGGTAACAAACATAAAAAAAAAGAAAAAAAATACATTCGAATTGAGAACCTCCTCCTTTTTTTGAAGTCGGTTAAACAACGAGAAATTGGCATTCATTATGTATATAGTTCAAACTATGAACGCGCAGTTCGTTTCAAGGCGGCGTTGCATATACCCGTTATGAGACATACTCTAGTACAGTCCCTCTATTAATATTCTTACTCTATGGCTTTAAGGTTTATTTTGGATAAAACCTACGTTATTTTAATCTATGTTACAATAAATTACCATACCAGTTTGGTAATCAATAAAATTATCAATCATTCATAGCGAAAAGTATTGCTCTATGAAAAGTTGCTAGAAGAAAGAACCCTAAAAACACAGTAGAACTCTATTGTGAAAAAAAAAAAGCTATTCAAACAGTATTATGCGAAAGTTGTTAATTAGGAGATAAAACTTCCGATGTTTCAACACTAGAGGCGCCACCAGAACCAGCAGTAACAAAGAGAAAATATCACTTTAGAGTAGTAACGAGCTATCCACTTCCGCAACTAGTCAGTGATTTTGCACTGATTTATAACAGTACCGACCAATCACTGCATCTAACGGCCTTACTTATAAACGCTATTTAACTAAATCTACTGAATAAATGGTCAAATAAATAACGTCACCTTGCTGTCATTGTCAAACAATTTGACGTTATTTAGGTGACCACTTAATCAGCTTATTAGTTAAATAACGTTTTATGGGTAAGGGGGTTAATGTTTAGTGTGTCCTTGACTCAACCAATCAATTTCGGCAACGCGCGAGTGATACCCCTGGTGTTGCAAGCGTCCATAGGCTACGGTAACTACTTACCATCAGGCGGGCCGTGTGCTTGTTTGCCACCTCAGTGGTATAAAAAGAAAAAAAAATGTGTCCTTGACTTAGCCAATGGGAGCGCACGTGTCCTTGACTTAGCATATCAAAGCGCATGTGTCCTAAACATCGAGGAAATATCCCTATAGAGTAGTAATACTGAACAATATAATTCCACAACTAGTCAGTGATTTGTCACTGAATTTGAACAGTAAGGACCACTCGCTGCGTCGTGTGTTTTTGACTTGGCCAATCAGAGTGCATGCGTCCTTGTCTTAACCAATCAGCGCGCATTGTCGGCGGTGGAAAATTGGCGGAATTTATTTCAACCAAAATGAACGTCATTGCGCTTCTATAGGTTAATTGTTCCATGGTCCTAAACTTAGCCAATCACAGCGCATGTTTTTTTTTTTTTTATACCCCTTATGTGGCAAACCAGCATACGGCCCGCCTGATGGTAAGCAGTTACAGTAGCCTATGGACGCTTACAACACCAGGGGTATCACTCGCGCGTTGCCGACCCTGCAGAAACCGCTTCACACCCTTTTTGAAGAACCCCATGCTGTACTCCATTGGGTGCACCACGGCAGGGAGCTCATTCCACAGTCCGAGCGTCCGCGGAAGAAAACTCCTTTTAGCCCGCACAGTTCGAAACAATTCTGGTTTCAATGTGTGTGAATGGACTCCCTGTCGATGGCGAGAGTTGCGATGGTGAAAGGTAGCTGTGGCATCCAGTCGAATAATTCCTTACGCATGTGTTCATTACGTAGCCAATCAATACCATTATTTCACCACAATAATATCAAGGGTGGATTGTTTCAAAGAAAATATCAATATTACATTACGTTAGTAAACTTTTAAGATAATGATGTACGTTATTGTATGTTTTTTTTAGAATAACACGTACTAGTGGCGCCATCTAAGTATCGCTTTGCGTTTTATCTCCTATAGGCGAATTTTTTTAACCAATTCGAAATCTTTTGTTACAAATCAATTTTCGAATCCATTTGTTTTACTTTATTTTAACTGCATTTTTGTAATATCCAGTCAAATTAAAACCTACATATCTTAGAAACGGTCCACATCCACGATCTACGTTGGACCACACGCAATACTATTGTTAATAAAGTCCATACCACACTTTATTATTCCGACAAGTTTTTTTTCATACCGCCGACTTTCGATGGTCATTTTCAAAATACAAATGAGTCTATTCAACTATCTGTATATTACGCCAGCCCTTTCCCTTTCCCCCTTGTGCGTAACATACATATGTATACACTTTGTGAAATTCAAAAGCAATTTTGAAATCTTTTAACATTTAAAAGATTCACTAAGTGTATACATATATTTATGTCCTCGACTGTACACATTTACGAACAAATCTGTTCCGTGTTGATGAAAAACTTTGCTTGTGACATAACGTTTATAAAATCATAATCAACTTAAGTGTTTACACATTTTTACACAATCAACCAGACCCGTCGGCGGTCGGACACAACAGAAAGCCCAGCTTTACATCCTTAGACACAACGGCACTACAAATTTCGACGTACGACCTAAAATTAGTAGGAAATAATCACTTATTTATAACCTATTAGTGTTTAAAGTCCGTTTACCTCCGTCGAAGCGCTTTCTAGAGGTTTCCCGTTGGTATTGAACACTTTGCCCAGTGAGAGACCAATTGTACTCACATGAACCAGGCAGAGCAGTGAATGGACCTGAAATAAAAGTATTTCTTATTAGTTAGTGATATAACAGAATCCCTTAAAGAGTCATTTCAGTTCAAGTTGTATTTGGAACCGGTGCAGAGCCATTTGTTAACGTTCATAAGTGCCTTATCAGGGCCTAAATTGAATAAATGCTTTTTGAATAACAAATTATCTGGACATTCGGTGTGTTCCGACAGCTGCACTTGAGAGCCAGCTCCTTCTAGGCTTTGTGTGCTTACCACCTTCGGCCGCATCATCACTTACCATTGTGAGATTGCAGTCAAACACAGGCCTATAAATACTAAAAAAAAAACTATTTCAAGTGCAGATACATTACAACGGGGTCTAATAAACGACATCGCTACACGAGTGAGCGATACGAGCGAGTCAAAATGTTTCGTTTAATGCAAAACATATTGTGCGATTAACAACCTTAGTTTGTGTCTCCTCGTCGGACGAGATCACGATGCGGCTTCACGTCACCTGAACCTGTACTGTAGTGTAGTGTAGTGTAGTGTAGTGTAGTGTAGTGTAGTGTAGTGAACTAGTATAGTATATAGGTATGTTACCTAGTCAGTGTCAGAGTCGTCGTTGAGACTGGAGCGTAGCTTGGAGAGCGTACGCCTGGCGGCGGGCGTGTCGTCCTCCTCGTCGGACGAGATCACGATGCGCTGGCGCGGCTTCACGCCCGTCGCGCCGCGCGTCATGCGCCTGCCGCCTGCACCTGCGCCCGCGCCGCCTTCGCCCTCCTCCCCACCACCACCACCTACAACAACGACAACAACACGTTCATAAAACTATTTGAAGTAGGATGGTACGCGACACAACGAAGTTTTATAAAGCTAGGTCTACGCTAGACGAAACGAGCACAAGCGGAGCCGCTCTGCCCACGGCCTTTTTTTTATACCACTAAAGTGGCAAACAAGCTTACGGCCCGCCTAGGTAAGCGGTTGGTAAGCTTATAGTCACTTGCAACACCAGGTAATACTCGTAAGTTCCCGATGCCGACCCTTTAGAAACCCTTCACACCCTTTTTGAAGAACCCCATGCTGTACTCCCTTGTGAAAATCACGGCGGGGAGCTGATTCCACAGTCTGAGCTTCCGCGGAAGGAAGCTTCTTAGAGACCACACAGTACCATTTTAATTCCTATGTGTGAGGATGGACTCCCCGTTGATGGCGAGAGTTGCGATAGTAGAAGATAGCCTTGGGCATCAGGTCAACCAATTCTTCAGAACACTCTCCTCAGACTGCGGGCTCTAAACCGCGTGAGGTCGGGATCGTCGACAGTTCTAATGGCACGTCGCTTAACAGAGTCTAAAGATCCAAACGCGGAAGTGTGGACGCACAACGACCACTGTCCTCGAACGTAATGTCCGCACTGTGCTCGCATCTGGCGAAGGGCATGTCTGTCACTCAACCCCTCCGCGAGAAATAATAATTTTTTTTTTTTATGTTGGTGTCACACGGCTTGTGTATTTTGCCATTTTCCAGTTATATTATAAGTTCTAGTCACAATAAATTACTTTCACATAGTCCTCAGTTAGTCCATAAAAGTCATGTTTTAGTACAATGGTGGTTGTACTAAAACTTTACACGGACTTCTTGAGACAACTTGTAAAGTCACGATACACACGATTCATTTCATTTCACTTCACTGGTGCACATAGATTGATCTTTATTGGAAAAAATACCACCGATAATATGCAATAAAACACAAAATACACGAATTTATGAAAAATAAAAATGAAAACGTAACGTCACTCTGCAAGTTCCCGCCAAAAAGTCTAATGAAACTTCTCGCTGCCCCTCACGGAGCGCGGGAAGCCGAGGGCTCTACCGCGTAACTTTGGTGGTAATCGTAACGATCACCATTAATAAAGGGGTACGAACTTTTTTGTATGGGACCTGGCATAGCCACCCGCCGCCATTTTGATTTTTTTTCAATGTGGCGGCGCACGGTGTAAGTGGTATATTTGGGTAGAGGACACTTATACAAACAAAAAATGTTAAGCAATATGGTGACCTAAAGTGTCACGTTTCCGAGATATTTGGAGGTATAGATCGCCATATGAGAATAACGATAATCATTAAAAATTAACTTATTACGTGTTTATATGCATTAGATTGTATTCAAATAATAGTTCCCAGGTTGATTTAACTTTTTATTAGAATATAGCAAAACAAATAGCACGAAAAAACAATATTCATTAATTGGTTACCTACTAAACCGCATCGCTATATTCGCAATGAAACACAATGTTGTCAAGTAGCTCGGATCGTAGTGGTTAACTTGTTTTCCATGTCTCCGTTATTATACAAAAATGACAATACTTGTCTTAAAATATAATGTTACCGAGATTTTAGAATATCGATGTATAAATAATATGAGAAGAATTATTGTAAGTTTAAAGTTGATTAAGTACAATTTATGTTATTGTTTTTAAGCAATAAACTGTGATCAACTTATTATTGCATCACGGTTTTAAAAATAAAATAATACACATAATAGAAACAAGCCGTGACCTCAAAACTTTAAATAAAAGGATTTTTTTAAACTACTTAGGTAGCAAACAAACATGTATACGGCATGCCTAAGCGGTAAGCGCTTACCGTAGCCTATGGACGCTTGCAACACCAGGGGTATCACTCGCGCTTTGCCGACCCTACAGAAATATCTTCACACCTTTTTTAAGGAACCCCACGCTCCGTTGGGAAAACCACGACGGGAGCTCATTCCATAGTCTAAGCGTCCGCGGAAGAAAGCTCCTTTCAGACCGCATAGTTCGAAACTATTTTGGTTCCAATGTGTGAGGATGGACTCCCCGTCAATGGCGAGACTTGCGATGGTAGAAGGTAGCCGTGGGCAACAGGTTAAACAATTCTACAGAACACTATCCGTTGTACAAGCGGTAGAACACACATAAGGAGGCAAAATCTCTCCTCAGATTGAGGTGCCCTAAGCCGCTTGTGAGCTGGGGACCGTCGACAATTCTAATAGCACGTCGCTGAACCGAGTCTAAAGGCCCAAACTGGTATCCAGGAAAGAGCAGTACTCCATATAAGGCCGGAATTGCGACTTGTAAAGTTGCAGCCTTTGCCCCGATGTTAAGTACTGCGTCGCTCTGTTGAGCACTTCCAGTTTTTTGGAAGCTAGCTTAACCTTGTCTTCTAGACGGCCTATTGACGTCGTTAGAAATGTCGATGCCGAGGATCCCGATGCTTTAACTGATGTTCGTGTTCTGGAATTGTGAAGTCACAGCAAATGGGGTTTTCTTAGCGGTGAACGACTTGAGTCTTAGTGGGGTTGAAATGGACTAGGTTTAGTCGACCGTAATCGGAGACACTAGTTAGTGTGCTCTCGATTTCAGAATATTTGCAATGAGCGTCCTCTGTACAATGAATGCCGTCAATAGACAGCATTTCATTGATATGCAGCAGGAACAGTGTTTGGGACAGTACGGACCCTTGCGGGACGCCAGCATTTATGTCTCTCAGCTCGTATGCATCTGCTGGACAAAAAATTGGCGACCCATTTGCATAGTCCCTCGGGAAACCCAAATGCTCGTAACTTCGTTAGAAGACCCCAGTGAAAGACCCGATCGAACGCCTTCGCCACCTTGACTCTCGATGGCGAGTGACCACTCGGCTGGTGACCTTCTAGTGTATACATAGACTCATCACATAGAGATACACTAGAAGGTCACCAGCCAAGGGACTATGGTGGAAGCCATATTGTCGGTCACTCAACAAATCGTGTTCCTCTAGGTATCTCAAGAGCTGCGTGTTGATCACTCGCTCCATGACATTGGAGAAAATGAGAGGTGATGGCAATAGGCCTGTAATTCATCGGGTCTGATCTATCGCCCTTTTTGGGCATTGTGTGCACGTGAGCAGTCTTCGACGAAGACGGGACTTTCATTTAGGTAGAAGTTTTATTAGGTCGGGTCGCGCCGGCCGCGGGACTGGTTTTTTTTTTATTTATTTTCAACACACTCGCTCGTAAAATAACATTTATTGCACCGCTTTTAGTATCTTAATGCAGCTTATTACCCATTTGTGCTTTTTACTTTACATTACCGCACAGTTTTATGAAGGTATAATCCCGATTATGATAAGTTTGTACCTCACTGCAAGTGATATGTGTAGACCAAGCATTCTTAATTTAAACGGGTAAAATAGTTTAACAGCTCACCGCTGTCAAAAAAAAACCTTGCGTGCCATATTTGTAAACGTTCTCATTGTGTTGATTTGATTATTATCAAAAAATCTACTTTAAAAAATACATGTCTGTTTTTTCCTCGCAAGTGTGTTGAAAAACGTCGTATGACACGCGTGTGCATTGATTATTACACTCTCGGCTCACTTATTGTTTTCGCCTACGGCTCACGCGCTTAATACGCCTCGAGTGTTAATAACCAACTTTGCATACATGTATCATAATGTACTATAACGTCGCTATTGCAATTTTGGCGCCCAGGGAGCATTACTTAGCGATCTTTAGTTCCAATTAACTTGGTAACATGAGATTTTAGGACAAGTATTGTCATTTTTGTTTGTATAATAATGACAAGATGGAAAACAAGTCACAATCCGAGCTACTTTGACAACATTGTGGTTCATAGCGAATATTACGATGCTGTTTAGTAGGTAAGTAATTAAAAATATTGTTTTTCGTGCTCCTAGTTTAACTCTCTACTAAAAAATTGATAAATCAATCTGGGAACTATTATTTGAATACAATCGAATGCATATAAACACGTAATAAGTTAATTTTTAATGATTGTCGTAATTCTCATATGGCGATCTTTACCTCCAAATATCTCGGAAACGTGACACTTTGGACCACCATATTGATTTACATTTTTTGTTTGTATAAGTGTCCTCTACCCATATACAGGGTGTTGTTTTGGTCGGCGACAAGCGACCCAGGAGCGGTAGTACAAAATACATATTCCCCAAAAATGGACTTAATTCCGTTAAATACTGTAAATATGTTGAGAAATACCTTATTCAATTTGAAATTCAATTACCGCAAAGTATAGTTACTAGGCACGTGCGCAGTCTAGAGCTAGGCGCAAGCCACCATCGCCCCACCCCTTTACTCCCTCGTACTACCGTTGAGTATTATGTCTACATTTTAGCTTATTAAGTACATGATTTTCAATTTTTTTTTTTTTATTTTTATTATTTAAAAAAAAATGTATTTTTTTTATATTTTTTTTAGCACCAGTATCATTTGTATTATCGACCCTGAGTCGCTCGTCGCTGACCAAAACAACGACCTGTATACCAGTTTCATCGTGCGCCGCGACATTGAAAAAAAACTAAAATGGCGGCGGCTAGCTATGCCACAAAGGTTCTAACCCCTTTCATCCAATCAGGGCCCGCGAATGGTCATCGTCGCGTCATATCGCGTGCGCGTCATTGGATGAAATAATGAATGGTGTTCGTTACGATTACCACCAAAGATACGCAATAGCCCGGCTGGCCTGTGGGACGGCCGATGCGATGGGACGCTCAGCAGAAGAGGTTCAAGAGTCATTCTCTATCGAAAGCTTTTCCATTCCATCATACTGCGACGGTGAGCTCCTTCTTATTCATAGGTGCAGCGCGGAATCCGAAGCTCTAGGCACGGTGTGATGCACGGCGTTAGGTGGCGCACTAGGAACGCCTTTAACACCTTGAAGATGGTCGGAAGCAGCCTAAATGGCCGGTAGCTCTCAGTTTTCAGGACATCCTTCCCAGGCTTGAGCAGCATTCTTAGATAACTACGGGTTTTTTCCCAACAGGATGCCATTTGGTCCGGAGTGGCAGGTTACGCAAGCCGTGTTCGAGATGCCGTCTACGTCCGAGTTCTTTCTTGGCTTAATTCGTCGGATCGCTTGTTGGCCCGGCTCCGCATGCCCGAGGAGAACTCTTGGGTTGCCGTTCCGTCGCTACGTTCATGAACTCACTACGAGCGCGATGCAAATCCATATGTGTTCGTCAAAACTCCGACAAACGAGCTTAACGCTCGAGGCTTAAGTCATTCCACGCTAAAATTCGTCTACAATTCGTGCTCATCTACCGTACCTTGAGGTTTTTTTAAGAAAAAAAAGCCAGTGGTAGTGAAGATTTTACATTGTAAAACAAAAATATATATTTAGCCAATTTAGTCAAGATTGTCCAAATAATGTATTAATAAGATTTAGCCTTGCTGAGTTTCTTGCCTATTCTTCTCAGTTGAAGACCGATTTACGAACTGGTGGTAACTTCAGTAGCTTTGACCTTCATAAATGCCCTACTAGGGCCTACGTTGCATAAATGTTTTTGACTTTGAATGCCGTAACAAAGTCTGTTATAATCTTACAATGAGCTTGAGCTTTCGGTGAAAAAAAATATTTTTAAGAAACAATAGCACATCTCAACAGGATGTCATAATAAAGTCAAAGATGTTAAGAAAACAAAGCCTAGAAGCTTGGAGACGATGTATGAACTTGAGTGTTAGCTAGTTAGGTGGGTACTACAAAGTACAGTAGTACCCAACTAATATGGCTTACCGATGTACCTGCGCAGAAGATATATTTTCAAAGCGCGGGAAACGCTATTGGTCGGCAGCTGCCGCCATGTTAGCGCGCGCCGTGCGGAGGGGCGTGACTTGCGAGTGAGACGGAACTAACAGCTGCAGTGTATTATGAACCTTATAGTATTGTTCTAAGGTTAATTGTAAGTTTTAAGCATTTTTTCGTTAATCTTCGGGGCCATACTTTCTTTTCGGTGCGAACGAAGATTCACGACGCGCCATATCAGTTGGGTACTACTGTACGAAGTTTCGCCAACTAATTTTATTCTAACCCCATATACTGAACTAGCTTCTGCTCGCGGCTTCGCCCGCGTGGCCTACAGGAAACAAATGACATATTTTTCTACAACAATAAAACAAAACAAAACAACTTCATCCCTCTTCGAGGGTGGAATTATTAAAACGCTGAGACACGCATTAATTAATTTTCAATCTTCAGCCTAAACACAAAATTTGAAGATCCTAACTTCGAAACTGACGGACTTTCATACAAACTACCATCACCTATTTGACCCCCTTAGGGGTGGAATTTCGAAAAACCCTTTCTTAGTGGATACCTACTCTCCACAAAGAATATACCCTCTAACTTTCATGTCTCTAGGACCAGCGGTTTAGGTTGTGCGTTGATATACCAGTCAGTCAGTCAGTCAGGACTTTGAATTTTATATCTATAGATGATATTTACATCCACAAACGGAAGACACAGACATGTAAATATTAATCCTGGAAGAGATCCTATCAACGTCTTCGGGGAACTTAGAAAGACAAGAATAATTTTTTATATAACCAGATCATAAAGACAAGAAGTAAACTCACGTGTATTGTCGTCTTTATGCTTCGCCTTGGCTTCCTTCTTGGCCTGTTTTTCTTGTTCCTTCTTGTCGACTTTCGCCTGTTTGATCGCTTTGCACTTCTCTAGTGTGGGTTTACCTTCGAGTCCCGCCGCAGTTAGCAGATCCAACATTTTCTGTACACGCTCCTTGTTTTTCGTACAACCTGTGGATAAACATCGCGTCGCATTACCACAAGGATCGTCAAAATAGGAACTATAGCCACCCTTGATGTTATGAAATACTTTTGGGTTGAAATAACAATTCATTCTGAATTTTGTAGGAAAACTCTGGTAAAAGACCTTGTTAAGGGTATATTCAAATCAGAGGTAAATCAAAAGATAATACGTAACAAAATCGCGGAGCACCTCAATTTGAATACAATAAAGACAACGCTAGCGCGAACATTCGTCTGTTTGATTTACGACCCTTACTGCCAGTTTCTGAAAGTTAAATCAAAGTTAATATCTTGATGAAAGTATACCTGTCAATGACGTTTGAAAAGACAAAGACGGCAACAGTTTTGATTATAAGTTAGGCTTTTAGTAACTGACAGTTAGTAACTTAGATATACAGGGTTACTTTTCAATACAGAGTACAATAACACCTGAAAAATGGCTAGAGGTTGAAAAGTCAGTATAACGCTGCTAGTAATTAAACGAGACGAAAAAAACAATATGAAGATGTTTGTATTTAAGTTTAATTGACAAAGCCTACTATAAGATGGCTCATTACGTGGAAGACAAGAATATATGGTTGTAGTAGCTTCTCTCTGCATTTGCATCCCCCTGGCTAAGTGACAATTGTACGAATAAGCATAAAATAATAATGTATATATTGTATAAGTATTTGGAAAAAAATCTGTAATATTACTTCCACAAAAAAAACCTTGCCGAGTTTCTTGCCGGAGTCTTCTCAGTTTAAGTGTATTCCGAACCGGTGGTAAATTCAACTGTATGTACCAATGTAACGTTCATAAGTGCCTTACTAGGGCCTAAACTGAATAAATGACTTTTTGATTTTGATTTGTTTCAAACTGACCTTCGACAAGCTTCTTATAATCGAACCGTATGCCGGCCGCTTTGCACATCTTCTTCATGTCAGTGATCCCGGGCTGCCGCAGCTCCGGGGGGACGGGGGGCCTGCCGCGCCGGCCCCCTCCACCGCCGGGGGGCGACGCGCCGGGGGGACGCGGGGAGTTCTTCGACCCCTTCGGCCGTCCCGGACCGCGCTTGAGGGGCTGATCCTGCTGGGTGATGATGGTTATATTCTACGTATTTTCAAGGTGATGACAGTGGTTTGATGGCCGGTGCCGATGGATTTTTCGGCATTGTAAGATGAGGGTCAATTCACACTGAGAGGCGACAAGATGCGGGGCGTATACAATACAATATAGAACATATTTACACTTCAGTGAGAGAATTCGAATTCACCTCACGGCATCGCGAGTCACTTGTCACGAATTCTTTTTTTTTTACTAAATAAAGATCTATATTGTATTGCTAAATTAAAAAGTGCGCGTCGCGTTTCTGTGTTAGCTGACCCTAACTTTTAGATCTATGGGACAGCTATAACGCTCTTTTGCTACAAACTTTCTGCCATTACCAAGAAATTAGAAGTTTTTGAAGGGCAGCTTTTAAGAATGGAGATAACCAGGGGATAACGAAAGCGACGAGGCAACGCAGCCAGCATGTCGTGCTTTAGTTCAAAGTCAAAGGCGAAAGTTTGCCGCGTTAGGGTGGCTTTCCACACGAGATGTGTAGGGATGTGTTTCAACTCGCCAATAGGATCACTTCATTAGTCTGTAACGTGAAAATGAAGCGGTCCTATTTGTCCGTTAAAACACACTTTGCTACACATATCTGGTGGTCATGCAGCCTTTACTGTTGTAGCATCACATTTCGACATACATCGGTACAACACAAACTCGACAATAACCACAGACATAAACCTAAATAGATACCGCAAGACCCTCCATCCGTATGAAAACCAACCGTGTAACATTTTTGGACCTACCATATTGTCACAAGATTGATTTAGTTAGGTTGACATTAGATTTTAACGTGAAAATGAAGCTATCCTATTTGTCAGCTAATCACATCCCTCGCTACACATCTCTGCCGGACATGCAGCCTTATGCGAGTTCCCTGTCCGCGCGAAACAGTTTCAAAAGAAGAACATTCGTCCCTATTTTTGCACAGATTTTGACACGCGAAGTACATACACTTGCGGCATCTATTTAGATGTATATCTGTGACAATAACCTTACTTACTATTTTGTATTTCATTGTTGAAACAAACTACGTTATATGTGAATTAGACAAGCGGCCAAGGGCCATATCATCAACTCGTATTACAACTTAAATCAACCTGAACTAAACTATTCTTGCATCAAAGAACCTCAAGAGGCATTTGACAGAAAAAACAATTCAATGTTGGCATAGTTGAATCGCTATTAAAATTTATTGTAGGCAGAATTTTCAATCATACACGTGAACTAATACAGATAACTAGCTGTCCCGCGCGGTTTCACCCGCATTCCCGGGATAAAGTCTATGTCCTTCTCCATACGATAGGCTATCTGCGTGCCAAATTTAATCGTGATTGGTTGAGTAGTTAAGACGTGAAAGCGTAACAAAAAAACTCACATTTATAATATTAGACAGGAGATATCCGAAAGATCACCTATAGACAAACAGTCAAAAGCCTGCATATATCCAGGTGGATAATGATAAACGTAAAAATACCAAAAGAATCCGTTGACTTTAGCACAATGTTGCCGATTCTGTTGTAAATCGCACTAAACTAATTTTAGTCATATTACATCTCTTTCTTACAAACATTATTGAAAAAGGATAGAACATATTTAAAACTATCAAATTAGTCTTTGCCGTCTTCATTTGCGGGTATTTAGACGTAACCGCGATAGATGGCGACAAAATTTATATGAAAACAAGCATTGGACTAATTTGACAGGACTAAATTTCTTACATCCTTTTCTTATGTTCTTTGTTAGAAAGAGACATAGTGAGACTAAAATTGGTTTAGTTGTAAATAACAGAATCAGGGCCATTATATCGCACATTTAAAACTGCGTACTAAAAAGTTATAGGAATTATTACTATAGTTAACATTTGTAATTAAACTTACGTCGTCGCTTTCTCCTGAATCGCTGCCCGAGGAACCTGAAGAGTCGTCTGACGAAGAAGAGTCTACCGTCGTGACCTGCAATACAATAATAATACTATATTAATATCTCAGACGATGATAGCCCAGTGGTACAGTGCAACTAATCTAATCTACGTCAATCAAGCTAAATCAAGTGATACAATTGGCAAGATAACTGAAAAAAATCTATTTAGGCCCCGTTTCAATAATTTACGGACCGGTATCGGTTAAGATTTATTAAAATTAAGACTCTTATATCTTTACTAATAATGAAGCCAAGACCTCAGAGCTTTGCATAGCAGACCCGCCCATATGGAAGTAGCTATCGCAGGTTAAATTAGCTTACGAAATGATCTATATGCCGAGTTTAGAAATAAGAAAACCTACCATTGGTAAGCAAAACGATTCGTTTTTGTTTATTGAAACCGGGCATTAGTCCGTCATTTACATTCTCAAAAAATATTTGACACGTATTTTTCTTTTGTCAATTATTTTGTTTATAGTTGAATTTACCACCGGTTCGGAATACACCAATAAGAATTAAACTGAGAAGACTCCGGCAAGAAACTCGATAGAAGATATCGTGTGTTGAAAACAGTTTTTTGTCCTCGCAAGTGTGTTGAAAAACGTCGTGGGACACGCGTGTGCATTGATCATTACACTCTCGGCTTCCTTATCGCTTACCTAGCTTAATACCGCCTCGTCTGTTATTACTAACTTTGCACTCATGTATCACATGTACTATTGTCTGAGGTATTCTGTAAGGTGGAGGTACTTCCCCAGTCGAGCTGCTCTTTGAGCCAATAAACGCTACGCTCAACCTCTCTTAAGAGCACTTAAATCGCCATACTTTTCGTACAAAACCTCTGTACTTATTATGGCGTTGTTAAACATTTTTCTTTAGATGTTTTGAACAAATTAGTATCTTGTGCATTATATCTAGCCGTGTGTCTAGGCGAAATAAAAAAAAGTGTGAAACGAATTCAGTAAAAGCCTCCGAAAAACAGCGTTTTTGCTCAAATTTTACCTGAACTTTGGCCATATCTAATGTAACTAAAATTTTAAAAGTAAAGAAAACATTTAGATATCAGGCAAATGTATTGGAGATTCTAAATAACTAACGATTTTTTCACAAGAAGTACACGCCTGGAACAAGTTTTATGAATGCGAAATCATGAATGACCTAGCGAAGCGGCCGCGAGTGATCAGCGGAATTTACCGACTGATAACCGACGGCTCTGATGCTGTCTCTCTTTTTTCGCAGTCAAACATTACGTTGGATGAAACAACAAGCTTTTAGACTATGCTTGCGTTGAAGTTGCGCCGGCCACAGTGGGCCGCCATAACCCTCCGAGCGCCTTATACAGACCGTTTGTGTTTAAGGGGAACCGCGGCCATTGTGCGCGAAATGCCACTGTGACGTATAAGACACAAGGTTTAATATTAACTGTCTGTTATAATTTAGTTACTGTTCCATATAAATTTTAACTCTAGCAGGTCTTTCTTGTCTGGTCGTGCGCGCGACCAGTTAAAAATAGATGAAATATTTACCTCATTAGTGGCGAGTCCCCTAGCTTGCATCTTGGCGGCGGCCAGTTTGGCCTGGGCCGCCTTCTGAGCGGCTATATGCGCCGCCTGGGTGGCGAGCTTCTCGCGCTCGGCGTTGGCGTCGTAGTAGTTGAACAGTACGGCCATGGAGACCGGCACGTCGCCGAAGTACACCTCGTTGGGGATGTGCGACGAGTCCAGGCATTCGTCGCTCCACCGCCTGAATGACCGACCACAAACGTTCAAGGGTTACGATCAAACCGGACTCGCTACTC